>QXEO01000146.1:0-226697 GCA_007115705.1 Dactylis glomerata
GATAGGTGCGCAGCACCTGTGCCGGGTCTTTACCTATTTCACCTTTAATTATTTTTCAAATCCTCTTGACCGAGATATAAGCTCAATCCGAGCTTCAAATCCTAGTCACCGAGAGCCGGGATAGGTGCGCAACACCTGTGCCGGGTCTTTACCTATTTCACCTTTAATTATTTTTCAAATCCTCTTGACCGAGATATAAGCTCAATCCGAGCTTCAAATCCTAGTCACCGAGAGCCGAGATAGGTGCGCAGCACCTGTGCCGGGTCTTCCAAAGAGTGATCACTTGATAGAATCTTCAACTTTAACTGATATGCTAAGTTTCTCTGCTGATATTTCAAATCCTAACACTTTTGCAGCGCATGAACAACACCCGGGCCGACCTGTATCATGACCTGGTATGCGAGCATCGGAAGTTATCCGACGAGCATAGCAAGCTTCGGCTGGAGCTGTCCCAGAGAGGTAAACTTCGCTGACATACCGCTATATGCCGGACACCTTTCCTCTTTTTTCTTTGCAATATTATTCCCGCCGACACATAACCTTATGCCGACATTCCTTAGCTGGCACTGAAGAACAAGTCGCCGAACTTCTTAAGAGGGTCAAGGAGCTGACAGGTATGCCGGATTCCTGAAGATCTTTTATCTCTTCCGTTGTACTTCAAGTCCTTTAACTCTTGCCATTGTTTTCTATCTTCACATTATTTTGACTTCAAATCTTTTCAGATGAGAAAGCTGGACTGGAAGCACGCCACCAGGACTGTATGTCCTCAGTGGATGTGGCCAAGCAACTGGACGACCGGGATGCCGCTCACAAGGCCGAGGTAGAACAGCTGAAGGGCCGGATCACCGAGCTTCTGGACGAGAAGGAACAGAGGGAGGGCCAACTGAAGAAGACCCAGGACTTGCTCGTTGCTTCCGAGACTGATGCCTCCACTGCCCATGCCGAACTGTCCAGCTTAAAGGAGCAAGCGACAAAATGGGAAGTCACAGTCGCACAGCTCAATGCTGACCTCGCCAGTAAGCTTCAAATCCTTTTTCCTTATCCTGCCCGACATATCATGCTCTCTTCCGACATACCCTTTATGCCGACATACTCTCCTTGTGCTAACATCATCTATTTTTCTCAGACATGTTCCCCGCTTCCGTCGAAGACGTTGAGAGGGCTCTGCAGTTGGATCGAGAGAACCGGGGTGTTCCGGTTGACTCGGCCAACTGGGACATGTCGGAGCAGCTGTTGGCTCTGCAATCTCGGAAGAACGCCATGACGCTCTACACCGAAGAACTCTTTTATGGCGCCCAGGAGGCATTCTCTGCCCTCTGGCCGGGACAAAGGACGCCCACTGATCCTGTCGACCTCGGAAATGACCTGCAGCTCGCCAAGGTTCGCCTCCGGGAATGGCGAGATTCCGGCGCGAGGGTTGGAGCTGACGAAGCTCTGAGCTACTTCTTGTCCTGGTATGAAAAGGCTGATTTGGAGAGCTTGCGCACTGTGCGCGAAGGATCCATCTGGACCACGGATCCGGAACACATCCGGCGCCGGCGGGAGTTGGCCCACAGCTATGTGGACTATGCCGACACCGACGCCTTCGTTCGGGACATCCGCGAGCCGGAGAAGAAGGACGACGCCGGGACATCTGCCGCAGCTGAGGGCTCCGACTCCAGCCAAGATGAAGAGGAGGCCGAAGAGGCCGACACTGATGCTCCGGAACAGGCATCTGTCCCGGGCGGAGGTGATGGCTCCATTCCATCTGCTGGGTCCGGCACTCCTGAGGCCGACACTTCCACTGCTACTGCTCCACCAGCCGGCGGCTCTGCTTCTGCCCCTGCTTCTTAGCTTTGCAGCACAAAAACTTTAAGTTTTATCAGATCCCCGGAATGCCGGGTGCAGTTGTAATATATACGTTTAATTTTCTTTGGTTTGCTACCTGAACAAGTTTTATCTCGGTTTGCTTGTTATCAATGCCGGATCATCTTTGGCTAAGTGACCGAGTTTGTTTTCCTGTTTCCTCAATTCCACAACCTTGGCTACTTGTCTACCTTGTTTGGCTTTCGACGTATGAGTCTCAAGGTTGCTTCATCGAACATACAGTACTTTAACTTTGAAACTTAGACTTCAAATCATCCGACATTTCAAGTTTTAACTTTAGCTTTATCATAAATGTCGGTTCGCTTGCTATTTATTTCCTTAGCCGTTTTCCATGTGTAGACAATTTCCGGCATCTACTCTTGCTAGCCGTGAAGCCGGGTTTCGGACAGCAGCTGAGTCGAAGAGCGGCCTTTTGTTGCCGACACATTACTAGGCCGACATAGGAAGCATTCCAAACAAGCCAGCCGGCATATAAACAAAGAACTAAAAATAAACAACGACATATCTCGGAGACAGTGCCCGACCTCTTCGGGATGCTGACATATCATTTATTAGCCTTATACCGGCACAAAAAGCAAAATGGAAATACATACATTATGTTTCTCAGGAGTAAAAGGGGCGGAGTAGAGCTATGTTCCACGGTCTCTTGGTTTCTTCTCCGGACCTGTCCACCTTGTCCTTCTTGGGGGCCTGCGCATCTATAAGATAATAGGCATCATTGTGCAGAGCTCTGCTCACAATGAATGGCCCCTCCCATGGAGGAGTTAACTTATGCCGGCCCTCTGTGCCTTGCCTTAGCCGGAGTACTAGATCTCCCTCTTGGAATCTCCTTGGATTTACCTTCTGCGCATGATAGCGTCTGAGGTTCTGCTGATATACTGCTGTTCTTGACAGAGTTATTTCTCTTGCTTCCTCTAGCAGATCCACAGCATTTTCCCTGGCTTCTTTAGCCTCTTCCTCAGTATATAGCACTACTCTTGGTGCATCATGTATTACATCTGTTGGAAGCACAGCTTCTGCTCCATACACCAGGAAAAATGGTGTGTAGCCTGTTGACCTATTCGGAGTTGTCCTTAAACTCCAAAGCACTGCCGGCAATTCATCTAGCCAACATCCCGGCGTTTTCTCTAGTGGCTCTATCAGCCGGGATTTTATGCCGGATAATATCAGCCCATTTGACCTCTCTACTTGGCCATTGGCACAAGGGTGAGCGACCGACGCAACGTCCAGCCGGATTCCCACTTCCTCACAAAATCTGGCAAATGGCCCTTGGGCAAAGTTCGACCCATTGTCAGTGATGATGCCATGAGGGACACCATACCTCAAGATTATATGTTTTAAGAATTTCACTGTTGTGTGACCATCACACTTGCTTATGGGCTTCACTTCAATCCATTTGGTGAACTTGTCCACCATGACCAGGATATGGGTCATCTTTCCTCTGGCCGGCCTAAAAGCCCCGACCATATCCAGGCCCCAAACAGCAAAGGGCTAGGTTATCGGGATAGTCTTCAAGGCAGATGCCGGCTGATGAATCTGGTGGGCATATCTCTGACATCCATTGCATTTCCGGACCAAGTTTTCTGCTTCTTGCAGTGCCGTCGGCCAATAAAACCCATGCCGGAATACCTTTGCCACCAATGCTCTGGACGAAGCGTGGTGGCCACACTCCCCCTGATGAATTTTCCGGAGCATCTCCAGACCTTCCGCAGATTCGACACATCTCTGCAATACTCCGGTGACACTTCTTTTGTACATTTCCTTGTTTATGATGGTATAACCTTTGGATCTCCTTGTAACCCGGCGGGCTTCATATTCATCCGCCGGCACTTGGCCATCTACCAGGAAATTCATGATTGGTCGTGCCCATGAGGGCACTTCCCTGACAGTGAATACTGCCTGATCTATCTCCATCATTTCGACCGAGACATAATCGATCTCCATGGGCTGCGAAGTCCCTGGGACTGTGGGATCAGTCCCCGGGTATGCCGGAGCAGTCCCCGGGTATACCGGCACAACCTCTTGGTAAATTTTACCCTTGCCCTTAGCTCTGCTCCGGAATACCGCACTCAGCGCATATGTCGGACCAGTCCCCGGGACTGAGGTAACAGTCCCCGGGTTATCTGATCTGGCTCCGGCATCTACCTCCATTGGAACCGCATCCTCCGGTCCTGGCGGGACATAAATGGAAGATGACTCCGGCGAGGGCTTGATTGACGGCTTCCTCAGATGCTCCAAAGAAATGCCGAGCGGGATTGAATCTCTGGAAGATCCCAGCTTGGACAATGCATCGGCTGCATCGTTCTGAGCCTGGAGAACATGCCGAAACTCACAACCTTCGAAGTAACCGCTCAACTGCTGCACCAGGAAACGGTAGGATCCCATGTTAGCATCATGCGCATCCCATATTCCGGAACACTGCTGAATCACTAAGTCAGAATCACCAAAACACATAATCCGGCGAATTCCTATGTCCTTAGACACCTTCAGGCCATGCACAAGTGCCTCATATTCCGCCACATTATTTGATGCTGCAAAATGAATCTACAGGACATATCTCAATTGGTCATTCTTTGGTGAACTGAGAACTATGCCGGCACCCAGGCCATGTATTGTCTTGGACCCATCGAAATGCATCCTCCAATAATTTGCATCTGGCAATGGTGGCTCATACTGTATCTCGGCCCAGTCAATAAAGAAATCAGCCAACACCTGGGACTTTATTGTATCTCTCTTGTCATACTGAGGTGTATATGGTGAAAGCTCTATTGCCCACTTGGCAATTCTGCCACTGGCATCTTTGTTACTTATGATCTCCGAGATAGGGGCCTCGGCCACTACCCGGATTGGATGCTCTTGGAAGTAATGCTTGAGCTTCTTGGCCGCCATATAGACTCCATAAGTCATCTTCTGATAGTGTGGGTAGTTTTCTTTTGAGGTGGAGAGGACTTCACTCAGATAATATACCGGCCGCTGCACGGTTTTGCCTCCCTCCTCTCGCTCCACTACTACCACTGCACTGACAACCCTGTTGGTTGCCGCTATATAAAGCAACATCGGCTCCCGGGGCATTGGAGATGCTAGTACCGGCGCTGTTGACAACATCTGTTTTAATTCCTTGAAAGCAGCATCTGCTTGTACTGTCCAAACAAATGTGTCGGACTTCTTCATTAACTGATATAACGGCAAAGCTTTCTCGCCCAGCCGGCTTATGAAACGGCTCAGGGATGCGAGGCACCCTGCGAACTTCTGTACTTCCTTCAAATCTGTCGGCGGCTTCATTCTTTCTATAGCACGAATCTTGCCGGGATTTACCTCAATACCCCGGCTGGAAAAAAGGAAGCCGAGCAACTTGCCCGCCGGCACACCGAAGGTACACTTTGCCGGATTTAACTTCATCCGGAACCTCCTCAGATTTGCGAAGGTTTCCCGGAGATCGCCTATGAGAGTTTCACTCTCCTTGGTCTTTATGACGACATCGTCGACATATACCTGCACATTTTTATCTATTTGATCATGCAAACACTTCTGCATACATCTCTGGTAAGTTGCGCCGGCATTTCTTAAACCGAACGGCATAGTGAGATAGCAATAAGCCCCGTACGGGGTAATAAAGGATGTCTTTATTTGATCCGGCTCATACAAAGGGATCTGGTGGAAACCAGAATAGGCATCTACAAATGATAACAGTTCACATCCAGCTGTGGAATCAATCACTTGATCAATTCGAGGGAGCGGGAATGGATCTTTAGGACATGCCTTATTCAAGTTGGTGTAATCAACACACATCCGCCATACTTTCACTATGGCGGGCTCATCTTTCTTCTTTTCCACCAAAACCGGATTAGACACCCAATCCGGATGCAGTACTTCCTTGATAAAGCCGGAGGCTAGGAGCCTGGCCACTTCCTCCCATATGGCTTTCCTTCTATCGCCGGCATTCCGCCGGAGCGGCTGCTTCACCGGCTTAGCATCCGGTCTTACATGCAATGCGTGCTCAGCCAGCTCCCTCGGCACACCTTGCAAGTCTGAAGTAGACCATGCAAAGATATCTCGATTCTCACGAAGGAAGCTGATGAGCTCGCTTTCCTATTTGGGATCCAGACTTGCCCCGACGAGGGCATGGCGCTCCGGGAAAGCTTCATCCAGAGGCACCTTTTTGACCTCCTTGCCTGCTTGAAAAGTAGCACTGCCACCGGGATTTGCCATGCCCGGCATAGATTTGCCGGCCACGACCGTTTCAGCAATCTCCACTGCTCGCTTGAGCCTCTTCTTTTCCTCTGCAATGATCAGAGTCTCGGCCAGATTAGATCCGGTTGTTGCACATGCCATCGAGCGCTTGTAATCACCAATGATGGTGATTACTCCCTTGGGTCCCGGCATTTTCATCTTCAGATACGCAACATGCGTAGAGGCCATGAACTTTGCCAGTGCCAGCCTACCCAGCAAAGCATGGTAGGGGCTTTCCAGATCAACCACCTCGAACATGAGATTTTCCACCCTGCAGTTATCCCGGCTGCCAAACATGACATCCATCCGGATCTTGCCCATTGGCGCACACGAAAGTCCCGGCACAATGCCGCGGAACGTGGTCTTGCTTGGCTCTAACATATTTTCCTTGATGCCCAGCTTCTGCATCGTATCTTGGTACATGATGTTGATGCTGCTACCATTGTCAATGAGGACCTTGCTGAATCTCACGTTATTAGCCGGCCCGACGAATGTCGGATCCATCACCAGAGCATACCCGCCGGGGTTTGGCATGATCCTGGGATGATCTGCCCTGTCCCAGCCAATGGCCTGGTCAGACCAGTACATTAGCTTCGGTACTGCCGACATAACGGCATTTACCTCCAGACACCGCCGGTACAAGCTCTGCTTGTCTGTTCTTTCGGTCTCAAAGACCACGTAGCTCTGATCATGCTCCTTGTACTCATTCCGGCCCGCTGCTGGGCCTCCGGCATAGTACTCCGGGTTATGGTTCTGATCCACTTGATTTACACCGGTATTTCCGGCATTGCCCTGATTCCCGGGATTAACCGGCCTGGGCGGGACTGCAATTGTATTGGCACCTGTCAACGGCGATGGAGCTACCGGGACAGATGGTCTAGCCGGTCCCCAGGGACCTGCACGACCTGCTAATATGTCGTCCAGCCATGAACAGTTTCTTGTCAAATGGTTTGCCGGCTTACCCGGCTGGAACGTGTGAAACACACAAGGTTTGTCCATGGCCAGACCCACTGTATACTTCGGCCACTGCTTCTATTGTCCGGCGGCTCCGCCGGCATTCTTGTTGATCCAGACATTCTTCTTCTGGAAGGGCTGTGCTTGCTGCTGCGGTTGCTGCTGCTGAGGCTGCTGATAGCCCTCATATCTCGGATGCTGGCTACTGCCGGCGCCCTCTTGCTCCTCCTCCACCGCTGCTACTTGTGCTGCCCCATACCGGTAATCCGGTCTTTCATCTCTTCTCTTGTTCCGGTTATCAGTGCGATAGTATTGCCCTGGTCTCCCGGCGCTGATGGTGTTCCCCTGAGTCTGCCCTTGTCCTTGTGAATCAAGGGTGGGCTGCATGGGATCTCCCAGAGCATAACTATCGGCAATCTTGATTGTTTCGGCCAACGTGGCCGGCATTTCCCTCTAAAGCTTTTGCCACAACATGGTGCCATGCCGGCACCCATGAGCAAACCACATGATGGCCTGCTGCTCGACAACTCCTTCGCAGGAATTGCGCAAGGTGCACCACCTGGTCAGGTAGTCACGGTCCGTCTCATTCACTCCTTGCCGGCAGTTAGCCAGCTGCTGAGGACGATTCGGCCTCTTATATGTGCTGGTGAAGTTTGACACAAACTGCTCCTCGAAATCAACCCAGCTGTTGATACTTCCGGCCGGCAGATTGTTCAGCCATATCCTGGCTGGTCCTTCTAGCATTTGCGGTACATATCGTACCGCCCATCTGAGGTTTCCTCCGGCAATGTTCACTGCGGTGGAGTAATCCTCCAACCAATCTTCCGGCTTTGTACTGCCGTTGTATGTCCTCGCGCCACGCGCGAGCTGGAAATAGTAAGGTACCGGCTCACCCATAATCCGGGGTCCAAAGCACATAGGACCCGGAGCTCCTTGCCTTTCCACCAACTCCGATTGGTGAATCCTGTCCAGCTTGAAGCGCGCATCACTTGCTGCTAAGGACCGAGGTCCTAGCCGGGATGCAATTGGGCCCGCGATCACTTTCTCCTGCTGCTGCTCCGGCTGATACTGCTCACTGTGCCGGCCTTGCTGGTGCTGCTGCTGATATCCCGCCCTGACAAGGGCGGAATTGCCATCATCTTCCTGATGTCCCGGCTGACCTGCACCTTTTTGCTGCGCTGCACCCCCGGCGCCCTGCTGCTGACGCTGGGCTGCACTGTTACTCCGGCCACCTCCGGCCGAAGCTGCTCCTTGCCCGGCCGGCACATTCTGGCCAGCACTCTTGCGGCCGACATACTTGTCAGCTGGGCCGGCACTCTTCTGAGCTACCGCCTGCTTTCCGGCAATTGCCGGATCATACACTTGGATCTGCTTGTCCCGGCGGCCTGAGGTCACACTTCCGGCACGCCGGGCACTTGGATGCGGGGACGAAGCTTCGCCCCTCGATCTTGCGCCGGCACCTCCTACCGACGCAATGTACTGGGATGCCCCGGCACCTGGGTTTGCCTTCTTGAAGGCCTCCTGCTGCTTGGTAGCTTCAGACAAAAGATGGTTAAGCCGGGCTTGCTGCTCATGCAGTGCTTCGCCGGACAAATTAGATAAGTCCTTAGCTACCTCTGCTGCTGCTCTAAGGTTCTTCACTGGAGAGCTATAAATTACCTTAGGCACAGTACTAGTTGCAGTGTGACTCTTAGCTCTAGTACCTTTTCCTAGCTCAGTATTAAGATCTCTACCTCTAGTTCTAACCTCATCTATCCGGCTAGGCCGGGTTACCACAGGAGTAAAACCATGGGCTGCCTCATACTCACGGAGTTGCCGGTTAAACCGTTCGCGCTCCTGATGCATGGCCAGGGCCTCGTCAACGAGGGCCTGACGAGATCCTTCCAGGACCTCCCTTGTCTGCTCCGGATCATCGCCGGATCGCACCGGCTCGAGAAGTCGCTCGATGACGGGAAGAAGCACCTGACCTTTTGCCGGCACAGCGGAAGTGCCGGCCAGGTTCTCGACACGCTCCAACGGAGGACGTGCCGACCTCTTGGCCTTCGGCGGCTCCGGGGGTGTATCTCCTGCTGCTGCTGCTGCGGCCTTGCCGGCACCATCTGCCGGCGGTACTGATGTGCCGGCCATCATTACCTCGGCCGACTCTACTGAGCGAGCGCTACGCCCAGCGTGAGCCAGCCGATGCGACGGAGGATCCGCCGCCACCAGCACCTTTTCCCTGCAAACTCTCTCAGTCCCCACGTACACCTCGTGGGAACCGAAAGACATGATCCGGCCATCCCTGGGGAACGGCCGGCCGCCGAGACATCCGGCGTTGTCACTGACGAAGCTGAGCGAGCCTAGCCTCTGGACGAGGCCAGAGACCACGCGCACTCCCGAAGCTGCTATCACAGACCCCGTCCGAATAAACACTCTGCCCAGCATATCGATCGGCCCCACGGTGGGCGCCAAATGTCGTCATGGTGAAACAACATATGCCATAGGATGGCTTAAATGGGGGCCGACTAGATGCTGGAGGATTCGGGAGAGGGGAACGAGCTAAAGAGCCCGACAGAAAGGAACACAGATCTACCCAGGTTCGGGGCTCTCGTAAGGAGATAACACCCCTACTCCTGCTCTACTGGTTATATATTTGGATTGATGGAGTATACAACAATGGTGCTTCCAAGCTCTCTGCTAGAGGAGGAAGATGAACTGCTAAGTCTCAGAACACAGAGTGACCAACCCTTTCTTAGGACTCCCTGTGCCACCTTATATAGTGGTGGCCAGGGTTACAACAGTCATAGGAGACCAGGAGACACCAACTACACTCCAAATAGGACTTGCTGTCGAGGGCTGACGCCCATGACTTTCTCCCTGATTGCTCTCGATGGGACTCACCCTTGCTGTACCTTGTACTTCCAGGACTGTGACCTTACCACTCTGAGGTAAGCTTGTACTTGTGCACAGTGAGGCTAGGTAACCTCCACTGTGCACCCTGCCATCATACCCTGCTACCATGCTTGGATGTTTTCTTCCTTGATTGTAGCGATGTGACACCTTGGTTGACTTAAGTATCCCGGATATGACCGTTGGCCATATCCTGGACATATATGCCGGACCAACGACCTATGAAGGTCGGGTAATCCGGCCTCCCCTGCTCCTGCACAACACACAGAATAGATAGGCCGGCATATCTAAGTATATGCCGGCACTCCCCAGTTAGTATTCCGGTTAATCCGGCATATCCAGACATCAGCCGGGATATACATATATGCCGGCCTGGCCGATGCTCCTATATTCCGGCCAGGCCCTTCCTTGGTCAACCGGTATAAAGTCAACCATGAACCTTGTACCTTTCTAGTCTCTTGACCCTATCGGGGGTCATCCCCCCGACACAATGACTTGCATACTACACATGCAGTGGTATGCTGGGTCTCCACACGAAGGATCGAGAAGAGAAGTTCTAATGGGATACTAGTATGCATTGTACCAGCATAAGAAGAAACTGAGGGAGGAAAGAGACATGGTTTTTCAAGACAATAACAGTATATCAAGGGAGGAATACTGGGATGATTATAGTGAGGACTCCGAGTACAGCAGAGAAAGGCACGGAGACCCAAAGCACAACAGAGGGGCAACATCACGCAGCAGAGATGAGAGGTACTCGAGGAACCCTACTCCACAGTTACAAGAGGAGGAAGATGACTTCATACAAGAAACGCCAGAAGCAGCATTAATAGCAGCACAAGCATACTTACTAACTACAAGGCCAGAACCTGGGGACCCGCGATAAGATATGCACCGGGCCACGATACGAAGCCTCGGGATAGTGGAGAACAAGCTCAGGGAAAAAGGACCAAAGACAAAGTCGACGAGCCACAAAGAAAAGCGAAAGGAGAAGCTCAGGTGCAACTACACAGATAACGAGTATAGCGAGTCATCAGAAGAAGAAAGGCGACAAAAAAGGAAGGAGATTGCAAGAAGTATAATAGCACAAGCTCGAGTGAACAAATCACGCCACGCCTGGAAGGGAGAAAATTATGAAGACGACGAAAAAGATATGGGCGCGTTATGCTTTACCCGCCGGGTTCGCAAAACCCGGGTACCCAAAGGATTTAAGTTACCACATGACCAGCAAAAATATGACGGATCGCAAGAACCTATCCTATGGTTATCAGATTACTTGCAGGTAGTATAGATACTAGGAGGGACAAAAGCAACTGCAATGCAAAGTCTACAACTACACCTCACCGGCGCAGCACGGTCCTAGTTGAATACCCTACCCAATGAATCCATTGGAAGTTGGGGAGAACTCGAAAGCCAATTTGCAAGAAATTTCCGTTCGACATACAAGCGTCCAGCGTCACTGGAGGAGGTCAAAGCATGTGTGCAAAGGAAAGGCGAAACTCTACGTTCTTATATACAATGATGGAGTGTAATCAAAAACTCAGCAGAAGACGTCTCCGACGAAAGAGCAATAGACGCTTTTTCGGTCGGACTTCGTCGATCAGATCTCGTGGAAGAGATAGGAAGAACGAGGCCAACGACAGTAGCTGAACTAATGGAAGAAGCCAACAAATTCGCTGACGGAGAGGACGCATATAATAACAAAAGAGGACGATCACCAGAAGTCGACAGAACAAGCAGGCAAAGGAGACGACACCGCAGCAGGGATAATCAAGAAAGGCGAAACTAGGTAGCTGCGGGTTACGGAGTAAGAGAAGAGGAAGAAGACAAAGGTAGGAGGTTTCAAACAAAGGGAACAGAAAAGTCGAGATATTCTGGCCCCTCGGCCGAAGATATGCTATACGGACCTTGTCGAATCCATTATGCCTATCTCGATGGAAAAAGGGTTTCAAATCATCAGATGAAGGATTGTAGAACTTTCCTGAGACTACAAGGCGCCATGGATTCAAACCAAGGAGGATGGCGTGGAGAGAAGCACACAAGTCAAGGATACCAAGTGCAAAGACTAGCAAGGCACCTAACATCAAAAGTTTACATATCAGCAATGATTCAACCAGTGCCTAAGTCGAAGAAAGAGCGCAAGAGCATATCCAGGCAAGTGAACCTAGCAATATCATCACCACCAGCCACTATAGAATATCTACGGTGGTCAGATCAACCAGTCAAGTTCAGCAGAGCAGATCACCCAAGAAAAGTTCCTAGGCCGGGCCACTCGCCTATGGTTCTAAAAACGCAAATAGGAGGGTACAACATCGGAAGAGTATTCATGGATGCAGGAAGTGGCATCAACCTAATATATGCTAGAACCCTGAAGGCAATGTGTATCTCGTTGTCGAGTTTGAAACCAACAGACTGCTCCTTCTATGGAATAGTACCAGGAGCCGCAAACCACCCTTTGGGAAGAGAACTCGATGTCTGCTTTGGCAGCAGCAGCAACTACCGCAGAGAGAAGCTGGAATTTGAAGTTATGGACTGGCCATCACAGTACCATGCAATCCTGGGACGCCCAGCATTTGCAAAATTTATGGCAGTACCTCACTACGCGTACCTTATGCTAAAAATCCCAGGACCCAAAGGAACAATAACAGTACAAGGGAGCTTCGAAGTAGCCAACACCTGTGACAGAGAGTTCAACAGAATGGCGCAAACCTTCGGCATGACAGCAGAATACGAGAGGCTGAAAGGAGAAACAGATCATAACGTGCTACCCGACGTTGGACGATCCCTACCAGATCAGGCTTTCGACACAATGATACATCTCCAACGTATCTATAATTTTTGATGCTCCATGCTTGTTTTTACACCATTTGCCTATTGTTTCGTTACACTTCGTGGCACTTTTATGCATTTTCCAGAACTAACCTATTAATGAGTTGCCACAGTGCCAGTTCCCTGTTTTCTGCTGTTTTTGTGTTTCAGAAGTGATACACAGGATATATTCTCGGAATTGGACGAAACAAAAGCCAAAAGTCTTATTTTTCCCGGGAGCATCCAGACATCTGAAGAGAGGAAGGAGAGGGGCCACAGGCCTCCCTCACACAGGGCTGGCGTGGCCCAGGCCCTGGCCGCGCTGCCCCTATGTGAGGAGGCCCTGGCAGCCCCCTAACGACGCCCCTTCGCCTATATAAAGCCTCGGGACGAAAAACCCTATAGGAGTCGGCAATTTTCCAGAAAGAGTTCCGCAGTTCCGCCGCCGCCACCGACGAATTTCATGGGACAGAAGTCTCTGTTCCGGCACCCTGCCGGGACGGGGAAGTGCCCCCGGAGCCATCTCCATCGGTCTCCATTGCCGTCTCCGCCGTCTCCATCGACCTCACCACCATCTCCATCAACCTTGCTGTCTCCTATGATGAGGAGGGAGTAGTTCATCCCCGGGGCTGAGGGCTCTACCGGTAGCTATGTGGTTCACCTCTCTCTCCCATGATGTGATCTTTATGTGATCGTGAGGTTTGTATCATGTTGAACAAGTAGATGTTATTATTCAGATATTATGCTACTCCTATGCTTAATTATTTTAGTGTATTCTAGTGATGTTATTAAAGTAATCTATTCCTCCTGCCATGGTGTAACTGTGACAGTGCGTGCATCATGGTGGTACTTGGTTTAGGCTATGATCGTGATCTCTTGTGGATTATGAGAGTAATTATTACTATGATAGTATTGAGTGATCTATTCCTCCTTTCATGGTGTAATGTTGACAGTGTGTGCACCGTGTTAGTACTTGGTCTAAGTTGCAATGATTTCTATCTTGAGTTGTGATTTGATTTGGATGTCTCTATGAGTGGTGTTTGTCAAGTACTTGATGAACTTTAAGGGGTGCTTTTGTAGCCACTACACAATGATTAGTGTTATTCAATAGGAGAGTAATTCAGAGTACCATAGTGGAGAGAAGTTATTTATTTTTTCATTCATGTTATATTGTTGGGAGTGTGTCCACTAGTGAAAGTATGATCCCTAGGCTTTGTTTCCAAGCATTGCACACCGTTTACTTGCTGTTTTGTTACATGTTTGCTCGCAGCAATATTTATTTCAAATCACGTTTGCTACTTATAATCATCTATACCGCTTGTATTTCACTATCTCTTCGCCGAACTAGTGCACCTATACATCTGACAAGTGTATTGGGTGTGTTGGGGACACAAGAGACTTTCTGTATCGTAATTGCAGGGTTGCTTGAGAGGGATAGCTTTGACCTCTAACCTCCCTGAGTTCGATAAACCTTGGGTGATCCGCTTAAGGGAAACTTGCTGCTGTTCTACAAACCTCTGCACTTGGAGGCCCAACAAGTGTCTACAAGAATAGAAGTGCGTAGACATCAAGCTCTTTTCTGGCGCCGTTGCCGGGGAGGTAAGGTAAAAGGCACTCGCATCCTCCTGTGTGAGTGCTCGGAGTTATTTCCTTTAGATTCTGCAATTACATCTTTTTGTTTCTTGTTTTTATTTTCACTAGTTAGGCTTAATGGAAAACAAAGAGTTCTTTAGTCTTTTTCCTGATTTTAGATTTGAAGAGAAAATTGAAAATCCTTTGGAGCTTATTTCGCATAGCAATGTTATTAGTACGAATGCTTTGAATACTGCTAATGCTATAGAAAAGTCTAAGCTTGGGGAAGCTGGTTTTGTTAAGTATGATATTTTTAGTCCCCCAGCTTTAGTGGAGAAGGTCTGTTCTGATAATATTTTATCTCCCATAAGTGATGTTTCTAGTGATGCTTGTGCTCCTCATCCTTTTAAAATACCTACGAAGATTGTTGAACGTGTTAGAGATAATTGCTATTTAGGAGATGGAACTGTCCATCCCGGTGATCATTTGCTTTTTATACATGAATTATGCGAGTTGTTCCAGTGTGCAGGTATTTCAATGAACCAAGTTAAGAAGAAGCTATTCTCTTTGTCACTGAAAGGCAGAGCTGAGGAATGGTATCGGCTGCTTGAAGATGGTCCATCTATTGCATGGGAGGAAATTGTGTCTCTCTTTTATTCCAAGTTTTATCCTCCAAGTGAAATTCATAAAGATCGTAATCGGATATATAACTTTTGGCCTCATGAGGGAGAAAGCATTGCCCAAGCGTGGGGAAGATTGAAGTTACTAATGCATAAATGTCCTATTCATGATCTTCCCCGTAATATTATTATTAATAATTTTTATGCAAGGCATTCAGGATATTACAAGGACTATCTAGATGCATGCTTTGATGGGTCTTTTACAAGCAAGGATGCCGACACCAAGTGGGGTCTGCTTGAGACAATTCAAAACAATATTGAAGGTTGGGATAGCGACAAGGGTAAAGGATCAGGTATGAATTACGAGTTTGATTGCATTAAGTCTTTTGCTGAAACTGCTAATTTTCAAGAGCTTAGTGCTAAATATGGTCTTGATCCTCAAATTATGGTTGATTGATTTAAAGCCTTTGCTTCCATATGAATGTTCCTAAAGGAAATGGGGACGTGTATCATGAACCTTTTAAGGACACTTGCATAGAAAGTGATATTGTTATTGATGATTGCAATAAACATGCTCAAACTTCTAAAAGTCCTATTTCTTATAAGCATGTTAATTTTTGTGGAGTACATAGACCTTGTGAACAGAGTTACAACAAGGAAGATTATTGCATCACCCACGCAAATGAAGAAACCAGTATGTGGCTCAAGGATCTAGATGTGCTTGGTGAATGGGTTTGTGAGCTTTATCCTTTTCTTTGTGAATTTTGCGGTGAAAATGGGCACTTTAATTTTCAATGCCCAATTAATCGAACGAGTACCGCAGATTTGTATTGTGATGATAAGATTACTTTCAATCAGTATGATGAGCTTACTTTGTTTTTGAATTGTGAAGAGATATCTAGACAGATTGCTTTGGTAGACATGAATGATGTTGATATTAATAGCACCCTTCTTGGTTGTCATCTCTATTGTGCTAAAGATTGCCTCGCAAATACTTACTTACAAGATCTTATTAAACATGATGTTTTGCCAAGCTATGATAGGACTAATAGATGTTTCAATCTTATTAATAGAGAGGAGGAATCCTCCAAAGTTTCTTATGTTGTTTCTGTCAGCAAGCCAGATTATGTGGAGAAGATGCCTTTCCCTCCTAAAGAATATGTGGAGAAGATGCCCTTCAAGTCTCTCCCTCCTAAAGGAGAGAGTAAGAAGAGTAAGAAGAAGAAGAAGAAGAAGAGGAGTAAGAGGCGAGAGGACACGGTATCTTCTCCTAAGCGTTATGATCCTGCTATAGATTATGATAATTCTGATTGGGATGATGTTCCTATGCCTATTACTTATGTTAGTGATCATGATTGGGAAAAGCACTCTACTTTTGATATTGAAAATCTTTTTGGTACCAATTCTAAGGTTAATAATTGTTGTACCATTAGTGCTATCCATGTTCCTTCTTATGATGATATGTTTGATGAGTATGCTTTGCGACATAGTAGTTCTCTAGCTTGTGATGATGGGTATAATATTTTCAGTTCACCTACTTTTGAGGAGAAAATTAGTTATGATTACAACATGCCTCCTGTTTTTGATGATTATGGTGACGAGAATAATTTTTCTGTTGAATCTGCTCCTACTACGATTGTTCAAGTGGGGAGTATTAATTCTTTTATGCATGTGGCTCATGATAGGGATGCTTTATGTGATAGTTATATTGTTAGTTCTATTCATGATGCTACTGAAAGTTATTATGAGAGAGGGAAACATGGTTTGATGGATCTCAACAATATTGAGTTTCCCCTCTTTATGTTGCAATTCTTGAAGTTGTACTTGTTTTGCCTTCCTATGCTTTTTGCTTTGCGCTTTCATGACTTGTCTCTTTACAGGACTATTTTTCATAGGAAGTGGTTTAGATTTAAATGTGTTCCATACTTGCTTGTTGATGCTCTCTATTTCTTTAAGTTCCTATATGGCGCCTTTGCCTCAAGCTCTTATATGGCGCCCACATGAGCATCTTTGCAAATTACTGCGCCTAGCTCAAAGGCGTTAAAGAAAAGCACTCTTGGGAGATAACCCAATGTTTTATTTTCAGTAATTTTTCTTTTATTTGAGTCTTGGAAGTTATTACTACTGTAATAACCGCTCCTTATCCTTTTTATTTCGTTTTTGTGCCAAGAGAAACCTCTAATTTGAGTGAGGTAAGATTTGGGGATGTTGCTGTCCTGAAACTGTCTTCAGTGCTGCACCGTAAAAATTCGTGAAAATTCTCTGTATATCTTTTGGACCTGAGATTTCTTGTGCATATGCCCCAGGTTATATCCAAACTTTTGTTAGTTGAACACTTTTTGATTTGAGCAACAGAAAACCCCTAAAAAATTCGACCTTTCTCAGCTGTTCAGTTTTGACAGATTTCTGCCAATATTTGTTTTTGCCGCTTTATCGCTTTCTTTTGAGTTCTTTTGATCACGGAACTTTTGGGGAGGTTGCTACAGTAGTATTTGCTATATATGTGGTGGTTTTGGGTTGAAACCTGAAGAAAAAAGAGGTTGATTCATTATTATGTTTATGCTAATGTTGCTAATAGAATTGTGTTTAGTTTTGTATGAAGGAAGTTTTCAAGTGTAGGGATTGGAGAATGATGAGATGAGTTGAAGAATGGACAAAAGCTTAAGCTTGGGGATTCCCATGCATCACCCCAAGAAATATCCAAGAAGTACAAGCGTCAAAGCTTGGGGATGCCCCCGAGGCACCCCTTCTTCATCGGCAAAAATCAGGTCACCTTTCAAGACACTATATTTTTATTGCTTCATGCACTATGTGTTTTTCTTGGAGCGTCAGTTGTTTTAGTTTTCTTAGTTGGTTTAGTTTGTTTGTTTGTTGCAATAAATGGTTAGATCACATCATGTTTCTTTTGGAGGATATGAACTCGTTTTTCATTTGCCAAGAACACTCTGTTTTTCACTCTTATCGTTTCAACGAGTGTTCTCTTTTTCTGCTACTGCTTTTGGTTTTCGTTTTCGCCTTGGTTTTTGTTCAGATCTTGTTTTATCTTTGCATCAAGGTGTATTTTGACCTCTGGTCTATGTTGGTTTTCCTCAAAAGAGTTTCATCAAAAAGGTTCGAATGGTGTTGGAAAAGAGAAAAAGCTTTATGGAAAAAAGTGGTACAAGAAGGAGCTTGTGTAGACTGCGGCTTAGGCTTTTTCATGTCATGCTTGATGTCTTTTTGATAGTATGCTTAGTGATTTTTTCTGTAGCATGACTTGTCTCAAATAACTGAGATTGCTTAATGAGCCTTTGAAAAAATCATGCGTTGTTTTTATTGTATGGAAGCATTATTTTGGTTTTCTCCTTTGATGCTTTATTTGGGTTGACTTGGCACATGCTTACACCATGTTGACTACAAAAAAAGTCGCCAATAACCTCTATGATCATTTAGTTTTTGACTTTTGATGCCATCTTATGCTTCTTTTAATGTCGCTTTGTCGCTATGCATGATTATGGCCATTATTGCTCTCTTAGTTGGTCGCTCACAGTCTTTTGCTAGCCTTCATTTTGTACTGAGTATGAGCTCTACTCGTGCATCCAACTCCTAAAAACCAAGTTTGCCATTGTGTCCACTATAAATTCCTATGCATGGTATTTGTAAGCCATTCCAAGTAAATTTTCATGTGCTACCTTTCAAAAACCTTCAAAACACTTCTCGTTTTGTGACACTGTTTTCAGCTCATGGGGACGTAGTGGTCGGATTTGTTATCTTCCATATTGCTTATTCCAAAAAGAAAAAAAAGGAAAAAAGAAAATAAAAAAGGCACTCCTCCATGGAATGTGAATGTTGGTGGGCACCCGATGGAATCGGTTAGCCATGGTTTGTGAAAGGAAAAAAGGTGGGGAGGAGTGCCAAGTTTTATAAAAGAGCACAAAAGTGACAATCTCTCTCTCAAAAACTTGCTTCATTTTTGTATGGAAGATAGTAAGAACCCCATTGCCAGTCGTTGACAAAGACAACCACCTCTCAAAACCAATTTTTATCTCTCTGTTTTATAAATGAAAAGCTCTAGCACATGTTTAATCCCTGCTTCCCTCTGCGAAGGGCCTTTCTTTTACTTTTATGTTGAGTCACCACCTTCTATCTTTATGCACCATTAGGAGAGCATAGTTGTCATTCTGAGTATAATGTGCATTGTCCCAAATTTTCATTGATTGATTCATGATCATGGTTTCACTTGTTCTTAAATTATTTGTATCTAGTCGCCCTCTTAAACTTGAAGGTGTCCTATGCATTTATGTTTTGCTCTCCATGAAGGACAAGCTGAAAACCATTTGCATGTTTTTCCTTATGATTTGAACACACGTTTGACTTTCATTGTTTTATTATTCATGATCTTTTGTTTGTGTTTATTTTCATGTTATAACATGGTTGCTAAGTTTCTATTGTCAAGATTATGTCTTTCATGCCCATGTTTTAAGTTCTTATGATCCCAGCTCACAATGCTTACATATATGATCAAGATTGTGTAGGTGCATGTCACCTCAAAAATTATTCTTTTGTTATCACTTACCTACTCGAGGACGAGCAGGAGTTAAGCTTGGGGATGCTGATACGTCTCCAACGTATCTATAATTTTTGATGCTCCATGCTTGTTTTTACACCATTTGCCTATTGTTTCGTTACACTTCATGGCACTTTTATGCATTTTCTGGAACTAACCTATTAACGAGTTGCCACAGTGCTAGTTCCCTGTTTTCTGCTGTTTTTGTGTTTCAGAAGTGATACACAGGAAATATTCTCGGAATTGAACGAAACAAAAGCCAGAAGTCTTATTTTTCCCGGGAGCATCCAGACATCCGAAGAGAGGAAGGAGAGGGGCCACAGGCCTCCCTCACACAGGGCTGGCGCGGCCCAGGCCCTGACCGCGCCACCCCTGTGTGAGGAGGCCCTGGCAGCCCCCTGACGACGCCCCTTCGCCTATATAAAGCCTCGGGACGGAAAACCCTATAGGAGTCGGAAATTTTCCAGAAAGAGTTCCGCAGTTCCGCCGCCGCCACCGACGAATTTCGGGGGACAGAAGTCTCTGTTCCGGCACCCTGCCGGGACGGGGAAGTGCCCCCGGAGCCATCTCCATCGGTCTCCATCGCCGTCTCCGCCGTCTCCATCGACCTCACCACCATCTCCATCAACCTTGCTGTCTCCTATGATGAGGAGGGAGTAGTTCATCCCCGGGGCTGAGGGCTCTACCGGTAGCTATGTGGTTCACCTCTCTCTCCCATGATGTGATCTTTATGTGATCGTGAGCTTTGTATCATGTTGAACAAGTAGATGTTATTATTCAGATATTATGCTACTCCTATGCTTAATTATTTTAGTGTACTCTAGTGATGTTATTAAAGTAATCTATTCCTCCTGCCATGGTGTAACGGTACAGTGCGTGCATCATGGTGGTACTTGGTTTAGGCTATGATCGTGATCTCTTGTGGATTATGAGAGTAATTATTACTATGATAGTATTGAGTGATCTATTCCTCCTTTCATGGTGTAATGTTGACAGTGTGTGCACCGTGTTAGTACTTGGTCTAAGTTGCAATGATTTCTATCTTGAGTTGTGATCTGATTTGGATGTCTCTATGAGTGGTGTTTGTCAAGTACTTGATGAACTTTAAGGGGTGCTTTTGTAGCCACTACACAATGATTAGTGTTATTCAATAGGAGAGTAATTCAGAGTACCATAGTGGAGAGAAGTTATTTATTTGTTCATTCATGTTATATTGTTGGGAGTGTGTCCACTAGTGAAAGTATGATCTCTAGGCCTTGTTTCCAAGCATTGCACACCGTTTACTTGCTGTTTTGTTACATGTTTGCTCGCAGCGATATTTATTTCAAATCATGTTTGCTACTTATAATCATCTATACCGCTTGTATTTCACTATCTCTTCGCCGAACTAGTGCACCTATACATCTGACAAGTGTATTGGGTGTGTTGGGGACACAAGAGACTTTCTGTATCGTAATTGCAGGGTTGCTTGAGAGGGATAGCTTTGACCTCTAACCTCCCTGAGTTCGATAAACCTTGGGTGATCCACTTAAGGGAAACTTGCTGCTGTTCTACAAACCTCTGCACTTGGAGGCCCAACAAGTGTCTACAAGAATAGAAGTGCGTAGACATCACACAACTCAGGACTCGAAGAAAATTCAGGTCCACCCCACGGACCCAAACAAGACGACATCAATCGCGGTAAACTTGGATCCCGCATAGGAAAGCGCGCTCGTCGAGTTCCTCTGTGAGCGCTGGGAAATCTTTGCCTGGTGTCCATCAAACATGCCAGGGGTTCCCAGGGAACTTGTCAAGCACGCATTAAATGTAGATCCCAAAGCAAAGCTAGTCAAGCAACCATTGCGGCGATTTGATGAACCTAAAAGGAAGGCGATAGCATCAGAATTGCACAGGCTTGAAAGTGCCGGATTTATCAGAGAAATCAAAAACTTTGAGTTGGGTATCGAATCCAGTGATCGTACCCAAGAAGAACACAGACGTACAAAGAGTGTGTGTCGACTACACATCTCTCAATAAGCATTGTCCAAAGGATCCCTTCCCTCTACCCCACATCGATCAGATAATCGATTCAACAGCGGGATGCGCAAGGCTTTCCTTTTTGGACGCATATTCTGGTTACAACCAGATCAAATTGAAGAAAGAAGACGAAGAAAAGATGGCCTTCATCACACTGTACGGAGTGTTTTGCTACCAAGTAATGCCGTTCGGCCTCAAAAACACAGGAGCAACTTATCAACGGATGATGCAAAACTGCCTTGGGAGCCAAATAGGACGAAACATCCAAGTTTATATTGATGATGTAGTCATCACCACAAGAGAGGAGAAATCTTTAATCAGCGACTTGGCAGAAACCTTCGACAACTTGAGCAGGTACAAGCTTAAGCTTAACCCGACAAAGTGTTCCTTCGGCGTATCGGCAGGACAACTTTTGGGATTCCTGGTATCAGCACGAGGCATAGAGGTGAACCCAGAGAAGATTCAGGCAATTTTAACAATGGGAAAACCCACGAAACTACACGACGTGCAGAAACTTGCGGGACGCGTCGCAGCATTAAGTCGATTCGTTGCTCGATTGGGAGAAAAGGCGCTTCCTTTCTATGCACTTATGAAGAAGTCAGATGATAAATTTGAATGGACAGAAGAAGCAGACGCAGCTTTCGCGCAGCTGAAAAAAGTGCTTTCCACGCCGCCAGTGCTGGTCGCACCAAAAGAAAAAGAACCACTACTACTCTACATTGCCGCAACCCGTCAGGTGGTGAGTACAGTATTGGTAGTCAAAAGAAGTGAAGAAGGAAAAGCCCATGGCATCCAGAGACCGGTATATTTCATCAGTGAAGTACTATCCCCGACAAAATAGAGGTACCCGCATTATCAAAAGCTCATATATAGTGTTTTTACAACAGCACGAAAATTGCGACAGTACTTTGCGGTTCACCTAATTATAGTGGTCAATGAAGCACCACTATCAAACATATTAAACAATCCTTCGGCAATGAGACGTGTCTCTTTGTGGGGAATCGAATTATCTCCCATGGACATCACGTACAAAAAAAGGAAGGCGATTAAGTCGCAAGTCTTGCCAGATTTTACAGCAGAGTGGCTGGAGTTGCAGAGTACGGGACCGCCAGACTTATCCAGTGTTTGGACAATGTACTTCGACGGTTCTAAGAGAGTCCAAGGCGCAGGCGCAGGAGTGGTCTTGATATTGCCCCATGGCGACAAATTGAAGTATGTCTTAAGGATGAGTTTTCCACAGGCTTCTAATAACGAAGCAAAATATGAGGCTTTGTTGCATGGAATGAAGATGGCTAAAGCATGTGGAGCAACTCACCTAAAAATATTTGGAGATTCCAACCTTGTGGTCCAGCAAGTTATGAACAGATGTGACACAATCAATGACAACATGATGGCCTATAAGAACTTATATCATTAGCTCGAAGGAACATTCGATGGATGCGAAGTCTCGCACATAAGCAGGAACAGCAATGAAGAAGCCGACAACTTAGCAAATATCGGGTCACAATGTTTACCCGTGCCGTCCGGAGTATTTTGGGAGGAAATAGTGGAAAGATCAATAAAAAGTGTAAAAAGTTCGACTATTGCAGCAGACTCGGGGGCTACGCCGGAACCCGAGAAAGTCATGATGATAGAAGAAACCTGGATGCAGCCATATCTCGCGTATATGATAAATAAATAGTTACCAGAAGATGCAGTGGAAGCCAAGAGGATAACTCGACGATTGAAAGCGTTTGTCGTGTTGCAGGGGAAATTATACAAGAAGAGTATTACCGGCGTTTTGCAGCGTTGTGTAACACCCCAGGAAGGACAAGTAATACTAAAAGATATACACGGCGAAGTGTGCGGTCATCATGCTAGTAGCAGATCAATAGCGGCAAAAGCATTCCGAGCAGGATTTTATTGGCTAACAGCCATCGAAGATGCGAAAGATATAGTCCGGAAGTGTGAAGCATGTCAAAGATTCGCATCTCGCCCGCATGCACCAGCAGCAGAGTTACATCCAATACCATTGTCCTGGCCCTTTGCACAATGGGGCCTTGATATGGTGGGAAAGTTGCACAAATCCTGGCCAGGAGAACATGTTTACATGCTAGTGGCAGTCGATAAATTTACCAAGTGGGTGGAAGCGGCCTCGGTAACAACTCAAGATTCGACAGCAGCAATCAACTTCATCAAGTCAATAGTATTCTGTTTTGGTGTACCATATAGCATCATCACGGACAACGGGACAAACTTCACTTCAAAGGAATTCAAGAGTTATTGCGAAGGACTAGGAATCAAACTCAAATTTGCATCTGTGGCGCACCCGAAGACAAATGGGCAAGTCAAAAAAGCCAATGGTCTGATATGTAGTGGGATAAAAAAGAGGCTCTTAGCACCTCTCGAGAAAGCCAAGAGTGCTTGGGTAGATGAATTACCCTCCGTTCTTTGGAGCCTAAGAACTACGCCTAACGCAGCAACTCAAGAAACTCCTTTCTTCCTGGTCCATGGCGCAGAAGCCGTGCTTCCAGTCGAAGTTACACACGAGGCTCCAAGAGTGACGGCATACGACGAAACAATATCAACAGAAGCATTGCAAGACGATGTCGATGCACTAGATGAAGCAAGAGATAAGGTATTAGAAAGAGCCACGCAGTATCAGCAGAGCCTACGAAACTACCACAGTAGTCGAGTTCATTCACGATCCTTCGTGGTGGGAGATCTAGTTCTGCGACTTAGGCAAGACAGCCACGGCAAATTGGAGTCCCCTTGGGTGGGACCTTACATCTTCACAGAAGTAATACCAGGAGGAGCATATCGACTATAAGACAAGAAGACAGGAAAAGACGAGAGCAACCCGTGGAATGCAGAGCAGCTACGACGTTTTTACGCGTAGAATAAATCTAGTGGTATCAGTAAACTCGAGTTAACCTTATGAACCCAGAGCATGAGGCCACAGGTCGGGTTCCTTGGGTTGAACTCGACAAAATTGTACAAATATTTTTACTTCTCCGCTCGGGGGCTTCAACCCTCGGGTCGTACGAAAGAAACTTTTATCACGACATGGAGATCTTTTACAAGGTGGTGCAGTCAACCCGATATTATTCAAAATAATTGGTTCGCAAAGAACCCGATATATATAAAGCATACCTCAAAACAATGATTTTTTTCATGGTACTAATAAAAGCGTCAAAGCAAAGTACGAATATTCATTACATATCACACGACAGCAAGGACATTATCAAAAGAAATTACATATAAAGTAGATCCTAATGAAAGTGGACTTCGGCCTCATACTCCTTTTGGCACTGAGTGCCATCATAGATCTTCACGTCGAACTTTGACGTGCCGATATGGAAGTCGAAGGTCATGAAGAAGCCTTGATGGATGTCGTGGTCTTCTGCAAACTGCGACCAGCCACCCTTAAAGTACTGCTCGCCATCGCCATTATACCAAACCTCCACTTTGTATGGAGTCCCACTGCCAGATTGTTCACGGAGAACCGCTTCTCGTAGTTCTCGCCCATCCATGAACTTGGTGAAATTCAGCGGCAGGCGCTGAATCTCGCGGCACTGCGCCATGGAAATGCAGAAGAAAGAAAAGATTCTGGGAGGAGCACTAGGAGCAGCGGGAGCAGCAGGAGGAGGAGCGCTTGGACCTGGGGCAGCGCCTGTCACCTTGGGCTTGTTCTTGCTACCAGGTGGGCGGCCGGGACGGCGCTTAACCAGAGCGGCCGATGACGATCCTGCGGCGGCCGGAGTTGTTTTGTTCTTGCTTCCACGAGGGCGGCCCCGACCTCGCGGCGCCACCGGAGAGCCAAGGTTCAAACGAAAACCATCTGCGTCAGCCATGTGGAAAAGTGGGATGGCTGGAAACCCTAGATGACGAGAGAAGATGATGCGGCGGAGGAGGAATCTGAGTAGGGTTTTTACCCTTGCCAAAGATGCTTTATTTATAAGCACGTATTATCGGCCCCCCGTGATAAGCAAGGCCCATAAACATATTTTACAAAGGAGTTAAATTCTGCATATAGCAGATGATAAATACCAAAGAAGAAAAAAATAAGAAGGGGAGAGTGTGGTCACGCGATATGAAAAACCTCGCCTTGGGCTCGGGGGCTTACAAACAGGAGAAGTTAAAAGAAAGAAGAAGAAGTGAATTTTGAGCCTATGCTTGACTACAAGTATCCAAACATAGCCTCGGGGGCTACTCCCATCGGGAGCGCTGAGCGCGCACCCGATAGAGGATGAGATAATCAATAGTGAAGATGAAGAAAGATTATCATGCAAACTTCGAATATATAGTCGACAAAATACAGAGAGATTACTCCCATCGGGAGGGAATTGGAAGAAGTTAATTTAAGTTTGAAATTCTTTGATTTAATTAGTCAAAACTTGGCTGCGACATAAGATTCTCGAGTTGAGTTATCGCAACGAAACTCGAATGCCGTGATTTATCACGAAGGTAAGACCCCGGGATCCGTCCTGTGTGGCCTGGTATACGCACATGGATGCACTCTGCTAGTATGTATCCATGTCTATGACGTGAAGAAAATCCTGGTGGACGCACTGGGTACCCTGAGAATCACTGGGATTCATTCTTTGTAAGTCCTAAATGCGGCAAAAGAGTGGGTTTGACCGGTATCCCGAATTCAAGTCCAAGGGGATTAAATTTGAAGTAGGTGACAAGTATTTGTCCCGGCAGTTAACTGACCTCTTGATCTGTCGTGGTTTCGTCAACAGATCTGCCATAGAGGTAGGGGTATGGCGGTTTGTGGAAGGGGGTGAACACGAAGGAGCGATCCAGGACGGTGGTAGCACGAGTTTACCCAGCTTCAGATCCCGCGACGGTGGCGAGATCCTACGTGCTGCTATAATTCACTATATGGCAACAAGTGCTCGGTTACAATGATGAGGTTGGCTGTTTCGCTATGCGATTGGCCGTAAGGTTAGTCTGCTGCCTCAAGGGCTGCTCCACGCCGGGCTTATAAAGGCACATGGCGTGGGCTACACGTTGGTACCGGAGCGGATACAACTTGGAGTCCTAGACTAAGTCCTACGCGTGTGCTACAAGGTCACCCACCATGGGCCGTCTTCCGGATCCGCCATAGGCTCGCCGCTAGTAACCCGCCATGGACCTGTCTCCGGATCCGCCATAAGCGCCTGCGTCCAGTACCGCCGTGCCAACTTCAGCAACTGGGCTGCCCGGTATAGCGAATCCGCCATACCACCCCTGATGGGCCACCCTGGCTTGCTGATTTAGGACTACGTCGCTGGTATACCTATTTGGTATATCCCCAACAGTAGCCCCCAGGGAACTTCAAGATTGCCATCTACATCCGCCATGCTTGTCCTTGATAGGTCATTTCCGCCATAGCTCTTCTTTGCTGGGATGGCGGTCATCTTGATGTTCCTTCTTCTATCTATCAATCCGCCGTAAATAACGGATCAAGCGACGTAGTTAACTTAGCAAGATTTTCGGGATCCGTTGGATCATACCGTTGAAATACGCCGTAAATTTCGGCACACAATTCCTTCTAGGGTAAGATTTACCAAGTTACTTTTTTACCCTTGGACACGTGTCACCAGATTAGGGTTTCTGCGATCGAGATGAGCGGTGGTGATGGCGGGCACGAAATATATACCCCGGCCTCTCACCCCCAGCCGGTTACCCCTTCATTCACCCCCGTCGCACTCTCTCTCTTCAGCGCCGCCACGAGAGCTTCGCTACCTCCGGCGAGCCACCGCGGAAGATCTCGCCGCCGGTAGCGTTTTCCGCTACAAACTGGCATCGTCTTCCTCGTCCTCGCTCGAAATCCTTGAAGTCATTACCGCCACGCCACTTGCCGCCATGGAGCCTGAATCACCTCGCGAAGCCTCCAAGTCCGAGGCTGCTGAAGGTTCGGTGCGGTCCTCGGATACCGAGTCCGCCATACCCAAAACTCAGGAGGAGACTGGGACTCCTGCAATCTGAACGAGGAAATTCTATCTTCCTTGGAGCGGGAAGGCCGCATAGCTGCTAAGGAAGCCTCCAGATGGCGAGTTGAGCCTGGTGAAGCGATGCCGACTCCTTCAGATGAAGAGGTCGTTATGCTGAAGTCCCATATTGATCGTGGCCTCAGCCTTCCGCCATCCTACTTCCTGAGGGAAGTTCTCCGTCATTACAGGTTACAGCTACACCATATTGCTCCGAATAGCTTCACTACCTTAGCGGGATTCGTCGCGCTATGCGAAGGATATCTGGGCATCAGCCCACGCGGAGATTTATTCCGCTTATATTTTAATATCCGCCATAACCGAGACGCGAACGAAGATCCTCGCAATTGCGGATCGATCTCTTTTGTTCCTCGGCACGGGAAATCCTACCCCTACATTGTCCCTCATGACTCTGCTAAGGGATGGCGGGGTTCCTTCTTTTATCTGACTAACCAGGCCCCTCCTGAAAGGAAGTTCGGCCTGCGGTCTTTTACTGATGGCCCCGCCGAGGAGCAGGATAGCTGGGGCGTTATGGATGATTTCACAATGGATGATGAGTGCCAATTATGCTCGCGGCAGATTTCGAAACCTGTCTTCTCTGGACTGACAGGTGCTGACACCATTTACTGCTGGATCTCACGGCGGATTCAGCCTCTTCAATACCGCCCAACCCTGATGTGCGAGTATAGCGGAATAGACGATCCCCAGCGCTATTCCAAGGAGGAACTGTCCGCTGAAGAAATCGAACTTTGGATCCGCAACATCATTAAAGTGGGGCGAGATGAGCCTCTGAAGCTAAAAATCCCTATGTATGAGAATGGCAGTTGTCCAAAGGTAAGTGCTTCTCCTTATTCCGCCATAACAGCTAATTTTCCTTGAATAACTTCACATTTCTCCGCAGCTCTCTTCCCTGCCACCCTCTGAACTGAGCGGTCTCGTCCGCTATCCTCGGACGAAGGATCTTACTGATGATGAGGACGAGACATACTCGTCTCCCAAAAGACAGAAGGTGGCGGAGGAAAAGGTAGTGGCGGATGAACCTGTAGTGGCGGTTCCACGTGGCGTTCGCGGTGCTGGCGGGCGCATTCGTGGAATGGGCAAAAGAGTCATCTCTCGCCATTCGTCCCCTGCCCTTCGCGGCCATCTGGACACCGTGCCAGAACATTCCGCCACTATAAATCTACCAGAGCGGAAGTAAGTATACTCATAACTTGCCTTCATACCATGCATAACTTTTGTAATCTGTCTGTTTTGCACACAGAAGAAAGGTTTCTGGCCCGAAACCTCCACTAGCCAAGCCATCTCCCGCTGCCATTCCACCTACACCAGATGCTCCTGCTCGCCCAACTGGGCCTTCCACCTCTTCTCAGCATACCAGCAAGGTGGCGGATGCTCCAGGAAAAAGTGCTGGACCATCAGATCGCCCCGCTAAAGGTGCCAAGAAGGTGAGTTTTATCGGAAAAGCAATCCAGACGGATACAGGAGCTGGGGAAGCTTCAAAGTGGAAGAAGAAAGCAGTTGCTCTTTTCCGGCTTGACAATATGCAAGAGGAGGCCAGTAACCATGTGTCATCTGCAATGGCGGCATTCGTTCAGAGAACCAGTTTTGTTAAAGAGGTATGTACTCCCAGTAGCCCCCGAGCGCCATAGCGGATAGCGGATGGCAGACTCGATACGCTATGGGGCTTCAAGATTGACTTCTGTAAGTTTTTGAATAGTACAGCCCCCGAGCGCTGGTAGTTCACACAGTGCTCTATAGAGAACTTTAAATTTCACACCGAGTAGCCCCCGAGTGTTATGGCGGATAATTATCCGGCATAAAGCTCTTAGGAGAAAAAATCAGCATAAGTAGCCCCCGGGCATCATGGCGGATAATCCTTCATCAGGATGCTCTAAGAGTGACTAAAAAATCAACATGAGTAGCCCCCGAGCGTCATGGCGGATTCTAGCCATCATGATGCTCTAAGAGTAACTAACACTTCAAATTTTGCCAGAACTACAAGAAGGTGGTGGAGGACCTGTTCCAGGTCGTGAGCTCGCAGGAGAAGGAGCTGGCGGAGAAAGGCGCTCTTGTGGCGGATTTGCGGCAGCAGCTTGAGAATAGCGGTAATCTACCTTTCCTTTATGCTTATTCAATCAATGCTGAGCTGACAAAATTCCGCCATGCAGACGCTGCCAAGCTCAAGTCCACACTTGAGGGGATGAAGAAAGGCCATGCCATTGCGATGGATGGGCTGAATGAACAGCTCCGGAAATCGCTGGCTGAAAACGCCACCCTCGAGAGGCAGCTGAAAGACCAGGAGAACCAGGGCAAGAAGAAGGACAAGGAGATAGCGGATCTCCGCAAAGCCGCCGCTGACTTTGAGAAGCGGCGTGAAGGCTTTAATGAGCTCCTCCATCACTTCCAGGACAACTTGCTAGGTACCATTTCTTCTTATAGCGTAAATTTTCTTCAATTCTATGTTGTATGTGACGCATCTTCTTCTTTCCGCCATGCAGCTTCCTTGGGGCAAAGCGAGATGGACACCGCTGAAGGCTTGCGCATGGCCACCGACGCAGCGAGGAAGGAGCTGGATGGCCTTCTCAGCGCTGGCCGCCAAGCGTGCGGGAGCCTGCAGATAGCGGGTTCTTCCAACCTTTCCGCCATCGCGCTCACACAGAAGCTGCTACTGGTGCCATGGCTGGTGGCGGACTGGAAGCTGTCCTCTACTCGGGGTGGTGCCAGGACAGCGCTGACCTTGGCGAAGGCCCACTATCCCGAGATGGACCTGGATCAGCTCACTTCCGGCATCCCTGAGAGCGGCGAGGACGGCGCGCCGGTGGACGAGGCCGCCATCCGGCAGAGCGTGCTTGGATACGATCAACTGTGTGCCCTTGGCACTCAGTTGAACGTATACTATGAAGCATACGAGCTGCCAGGGTCGCCAAGCCAAGCTTCGGCATCAGCCTCCGCGGCTACAGCAGGTGGTGATGGCGGTGATGAGGTGTCTTCCAAGGTTCCGCCATTCTCTTGAGATGTGCCCTGCAATATGGCAGGAAAATACTTTGCATTAATTCGGCCCCTGAGTGGGTCTGTAATTTAAACTTAAACTGCGTGTGATGCTTGTGCACTGTGACTGATCTGCTTGTGGCGGATCAGTGAAATGCTATTAAACTCTTGCAGTTTGTTTTTTTATGAAGTGGTTTAATTGCGCGAAGAAACTGCCAGGCCTAGTTTTATGCAACTCGCAGTTTTTGCCATGCCCAAAAAACAACACTTTGAAAAAAATTCACGCGTAGGATTATGCGATCCGCCATCCGGCTCTCTGTGCTTGACTTTTCGTGAGATGGCGAAATCTTTGCACGAACAATCCGCTAGGGCGACGATACTTAATAGCAACCGTCCAGAACCCTGAGCAGATGGTGGCTTAGATCGTCAAAAAGTCACTACTTTGGAATCCACACAGAGAACATCGAATGAAGATCAAAACATAAAAAAGCTACGCGGACCGCTTATGGCGGATTTAAAAGAGGCGCAAGTGCAAAGCACAATTGCGCAAAAGGTTCTATACGATCTAAATGAACAATAAAGGAGGTAAAAGACTCAGAAAAAATCAAGAGTGAACCAAATGCTTTATTTCATTGATCATATAGAGGTGCCTGTTACATAGCTAGAGAAATGCTAAGTGTAGAAAGGACGTAGCTGTGCGATGTTCCATGGACGATCTGTCTCATCGTAGATATCGTCAGGGTCTCTTCATTTGCGCTTCTTACTTGGTCGCTTATCTAGCTCGCGAATATCAATGAGGTAGTAGGAACCATTCAGTAGAGCTTTGCTGATGACGAAGGGTCCTTCCCAAGGCGGGGATAGCTTGTGGGACTTCTGCTGTTTCAGACGTAGCACCAGGTCACCTTCTTTGAACGAGCGTTGGCGAACTCGCCTGCTATGATAGCGGCGGAGATTCTGCTAGTAGATGGCGGATCTCTGGGCTGCTAGGTCACGCTCTTGTTCCAGCAGGTCCACAGATAGTTGTCTGGAAGCTTCTGCATCTTCTTCCTTGTAGGCCTCGACTCTTGGAGAATCATACTGAACATCACTTGGCAAGATTGCCTCTGCTCCGTAGACTAAGAAGAAAGGGGTAAGGCCGGTTGATCTGTTTGGCGTGGTCCATAGACTCCACAGTACAGATGGCAACTCCTCTGCCCAGGCTCCAGCTGCTCTATGTAGCGGTGCTTCTAGGCGTGGCTTGATCCCTGACATGATTAGTCCGTTGGTCCGCTCAACTTGGCCATTAGACTGTGGATGTGCCACAGATGCTAGGTCAAGGCGGATTCCGTTGTGATGGCAGTATTCTTCAACTTCTCCCTGAGACAAGTTTGTGCCATTATCGGTGATGATGCTATGTGGGATGCCGAATCTGACCACAATGTCCTTCACAAACTTTAGGGCGGTTTTGCCATCAAGTTTTCTGATGGGCTTAGCTTCCACCCACTTTGTGAATTTGTCTACCGCTACCAAAAGGTGCGTAAATCCCGAAGGTGCTGTTTTTAGCGGACCCACCATGTCCAGCCCCCAGACTGCGAAAGGCCAAGTTATAGGGATCGTATGCAGTGCTGTGGCGGGCATATGGGTTTGCTTGGAGTACATCTGGCAACCATGGCAGAGCTCCACAATGCGGTCTATATCTGCCTTGGCTGTTGGCCAGTAGAACCCATGGCGGAATGCTTTAGCTACTAGGGATCTGGCGGCGGCATGATGCCCACATTCGCCTTCGTGGATCTCTCTTAGTATTTCGATTCCATCCACTTGGGATATGCACTTCATAAAAACTCCCGAGGTGCTTCGTTTGTAGAGTTGGCCATCTATGATGGTGTACGCTTTGACTCTACGCTCGATTTATCTTTTTTGGACTTCGTCTTCGGGAAGCTTCTTGGTCGTCAGAAATTCCAGGTAGGGCTCTGCCCATAGCGGATTGCTTGGAAAAACCGCCATAACAGGGGAGCTCGCTATCTCCGGATTTTCTGGATCCACCATCTTAACTGATGGTACGCGCAGATGCTCGAGGAATACGCCTGGCGGAACTGCCTTACGGCTGGATCCCAGTTTGGACAAGGTATCGGCCGCCATGTTATCTTCTCGTCGTACATGTTTGATGTCGTAGCCGAGGAAACTTTTGGCCATCTCGTCTACTTCATCTCTGTATGCCGCCATGACTTCGTTCCGAGCTTTATATGTGCCAGCCACCTGCTGAGCCACAAGGTCAGAGTCTCCACAGCACATGATGTGTTGTACGCCGATCTCCTTTGCGACACGTAGCCCGTGTAGTAGCGCTTCATATTCCGCGATGTTGTTGGTGGTGGGGAAGTGAATCTGGAGAACGTAGCTTAGCTCATCTCCCTTAGGAGATTTGAGCGTCACTCCAGCCCCTGAGCCGTGTAGCAACTTTGAGCCATCAAAGTGCATCACCCAATGCTCTGGTTCCGGGACGGGCGTAGTCTCCTGCGCTTCCTTCCAATCCGCCATAAACTCCGCCAGAGCCTGAGACTTGATGGCGGTGCGAGGCTTGTAGTCGATGTCGAAAGAGGCCAATTCAATGCCCCACTTCGCAACTCGCCCTGTTGCGTCGCTGTTGTTGATGATGTCCTTCAGTGGGGCTTTGCTCACCACTGTGATCTTATGGTCATAGAAGTAATGCCTTAACTTACGAGAAGCTAGGAAAACTCTGTATGCCAATTTTTGGTAGTGAGGGTAGCGCTGCTTGGATTCCGTCAGGACCTCGCTGACATAGTAGACTGGTCGCTGTACGCCATACTCCTGCGCTTCTTCCTTACACTCTACCACCATGACGATGCTGACCACCCTATTGGTTGCCGCCATGTATAGTAACATGGGTTTCTGGTCTTCGGGTGCCACTAGGACTGGTGCAGTGGATAACACTCTCTTCAGATCCTTAAGTGCAGCGTCTGCCTCGTCGGTCCAGACGAATTCGTCCGATTTGTTCATCAGCTTGTAGAGTGGCAAAGCCTTCTCGCCAAGACGACTGATGAATCTGCTCACTGCTGCTATGCAGCCTGTGAGTCTCTGCACGTCTTTTAGGTCGATGGGCCGGGAGATGTCGAGGATTGCCTTGATCTTCTCCGGGTTAACCTCAATTCCACGGTGGGAGACGATGAATCCTAGGAGTTGTCCAGCTGGGACCCCGAAGACACACTTCATGGGGTTAAGCATCATGTTGTACTTCCTAAGGTTGTCAAAGGTCTCTTGCAAATCCGCTATAAGGCCATCTTGCTTCTTAGACATAACTGCGATGTCATCCATGTATGCGTGGATATTTCGTCCGATTTGATCTGCCAGGCACTTTTGCATGGTGCGTTGATACGTTGCTCCTGCGTTTTTCAGACCGAATGGCATTGTGACATAGCAATATGTGCCATAAGGTGTTACGAACGATGTAGCGAGCTGATCGGACTTTTTCATCTTGATCTGGTGGTATCCGGAGTAGGCATCTAAGAAACACAGTAGCTCCGATCCCGCCGTCGAGTCAATGACTTGGTCAATGCGAGGCAAGGGAAAAGGGTCTTTTGGACATGCTTTGTTCAGGCCAGTGTAATCTACACACATGCGCAGAACTTTTGTGTTTTTCTTAGGAACTAGCACCGGATTCGCCACCCACTTAGTATGTATCACTTCCTTGATGAAGCCTGCTTTCAACAGCTTGGAAATCTCCTTTGCTATGGCGCGGCGCTTTTCATCTCCGAAGCGTCTCATGGCTTGCCTTACTGGCTTTGAGCCAGGAATTATCTGCAGAGCGTGCTCGGCGAGTTCCCTGGGTACACCCGTCATGTCAGATGGCTGCCATGCGAAGATGTCCCGGTTCTCACGGAGGAACTCGACGAGCGCGCTTTCCTATGCGGGGGACAAATTCGTCCCAATGGCGGTGGTCTTGGCGGCATCGCCAGCGACAAGTTCCACCTGTTTTGTATCGACTGTAGGCTTGAAGGTGGGCGGGGAGGCGGAAACCTCCTGCTTGGATGCCGGCATCTCCGCGGGGTCCGTAGCGGCGTGGATTTCTTTGAACTCCTCACCGAAGAACACTGCTTCCGCGAAGGCGGCTTCTCCTTCCTCGCACTCCTTTGCCTTTCTGAAGCTGCCATAAACGGTGATTATGCCATCCGGTCCTGGCATCTTTAGTTGATTGTAGATGTAGCATGGCCTCGCATGAAAGCTGTGGAAGGTGGGGCGCCCGAAGATCACGTGGTAAGTGCTTTTGAACGGGACCACCTCAAAGGTTATGGGCTCTTCTCTGTAGTTTTCCTCACTACCGAAGGCAACCTTGAGTGAGATGGACCCGAGGGACTTAGCTTGGCGACCAGGAACCACCCCATAAAAGGTGACCGCGCTATGGCGGAGTTGGGTCTTGGTAAGGCCGAGCTTTGTCAGCGTTTCCACGTACATGATGTTCAGGCTGCTGCCGCCATCCATCAAGCATTTGGAGAACTCATAGCCATGAATTACAGGGCATACCACCATGGCGTAATAGCCATCTGGGATGTGCTCTGGATGATCATCGCGGCTCCAGTGCACCGGTACTTCGGACCATCTGACGTACTGGCGGATTTTTGGCACGGTGGCGTTAAGTGAGCGCATATCAGCTCTCTGTGCCTTAGCCGTGGGGGGTCCAAGGAATGTGTGAAAGGCAACTTTTTTGTCCTTGATTGGGTTACCCTTGCTAGTACCACCCTCTGCCTTTTCGGCGGGTTTGGGCGCAGGGTCTTCGTCCATATCACTGCCATCCCTGGACTCCTTATCTTTGTCCGCTTTTCCTTTGCCACGAGGCCGTTGTCGCCGGCTACGCTTGAAGCCAGCTTCTTGATCCGCCTTGAGGTCGTTGACAAACTTGCAGTTCCGGTTGGTGTGGTTGCACTTTCCCGACGCGTCACGATGGGCAAAACATGGCATATCGCGGTATTCATCGTAGGACACGGGGGCGGATGGCGCCGAAGCGGGAGTTGCAGAACTCCGTGGCTGGCCACCGCCACCTCTGCGTCCCCTGCCGCGCTGGCTGCTTTGGCCCTTGTCAGCAAAGGTTGTGGCTACCATGTCCGGAGCCTGCGGCTCTTCTGGCGGATTCTTCCGTTTGTTGCTGCTATTCCGCTTTCCGGTGTTCTGGATGGCGGAAGCCTTCAGAGATTCGCGGGCGTCGTCGTCGGCGGCCGCGTAGTTGCTTGCAATGGTGATCATGGAATTTAGGGTTAATTTCCCTTCGTTCCTTTCCCGCAACAGGCGATGGCGGAGCAGTTGGCCTCTCTCCAAACTGTCAATAAACGCGAGGATGGCGGATTCGTCAGTAACCCCTTCACAGGAGTTCTTCATATCCAGCCATCGCGCGAGGAAAGTTCGGGAGGTCTCGTCGTCGGCTCATCGGCACCGTTGGAGGTCACCAATGTTGTGGGGTCTCTTGTAAGTTCCCTCGAAATTTTCGGTGAACGCAGTTTGCATATCGAACCTGGTTTGGATGGAATTTTCTGCCAAGTCGTTGATCCATTGCCTCGCAGTGCCGGATAGCATCAGGGGCAAATAGCGGACAGCAACATTGGGAGATCCCCCGGTGAATTGTACTGCGTTGAAGTAATCTTGTAGCCAAGTCAAAGGCCTATCGACTCCATTGTACTGGCGGATATTTTTCTCGATTTTGAACCCATACGGGATGGGCTCATCACGAATCCGTGGTCCAAAGCACTTTGGGCCGAGGAAGAAGGCCGTTTGAGACTTGGCAATCTCGTTTAGATGGGTACGGGCGTCGTAAGGCTTCTGGTCTGGCGGATCCTTGCGAGAGTTGCGCGACCTTGCTGGCCCGCCGCCACCACCGCCGCCGCCATGGGGGCTCCCTGGTGGGGATGGCGAAGGGTCGCGTCTGCGCTTACTCTCGCCGTCCTACGACTGCTCTTTGCAGCTACGACGACTTCCTTCCGTTCTTCGTGGAGATGGATCATCGTTATGATGGCGGGAGCCTTGCCCTTTGTCATCGTGGCGGCGAGTGGAGCGATGCTTGTCCTTGTCACCGTCACGGTGCGCGCCGTCATCATGGCGAGATCGGTCCCTTCTCTTGGATCCGCCATCCCTGCTGTTTTCCCGTCATGGCGGATCGTCTCTGCGTCCAGCGTCACGGCTTCGTCCTCGTTTGCCATCATTGTCGCGTATGACAATTCCTCCCTTTGGGACTTCGAACGTCTGATGCTTTGGTGGCGGCATGTTGGTCTTATGGCGAGGAGCAGCAGTGGTTTGTTGGTATCCGTAAGCTGGGTAATTCTTATGGGGTGGCGATGGATTTCTCTGTGGGCCTTTGCCATTTGGTTTGTCATCGGAAGATATTGGGATGGCGTGCCTCTGATTGCGAGCTTCTCTTCTTCGGATCTCTGAGGATCCGGTATGAGATTCGTTGTCAGGACGTGCGCCATAGTTGCCAGCCCCCTGAGCTTTCGAGGCAGTACTGGACCTGCATAGCGCAGGATCAGATTCGAGCCGCCGTGACGACGTAGCCTTCTCCTGCTGCACTAATGCTTTGGTCATCAGTTTAACCGCCGTCTCTAGGGCTGCTAGGCTCTTGTTATGTTCCAATAGCTCCTTTGCAGCCACGATGTTCTCGATGGGCGTAGCCCTAACTTCATCGCGGTTTTTGTCCACGTATGGCGGATTCTTGATGTACATCTTGGCCAGAGTTTCCGTTGTTGGTACGGTGAACTCAAGGTTTCGTACCAGCTGCGGGTCGCCTCCCTCGTTGATCTGGTTCTGGATGAGAGTAGCATACTTCTCCTCCATGTTCCTTGCGCGCTTCAGCGTGTCCTGAGCTTTAGCAATGTCGTCATCAACCTGCTTGCCCATCTTCTCGACTCGCTTTGCTTCCTTGAGGAGCGCTCACCTTTTCTTCTCGAGATCGTTCACGTCTCTGACATAGTCAGGGGTGATTGGATCTGCTAGAGTTCCGTAGACGACCTTATCCAGCGGGGTTGTGAAGTCTTCTTGGTGCTGGTCCTCGGGGATGGCGGGTAGCGGCCTGGGTCCGCCATGAATCTCGGGAAGTTGCTCCGTGGCGGGATCAGCGGCTGGTGGCGGGTTACCCTGCTCATTGCCGGCATCTTCGTCGTGGACTGCCTAAGATGGCAGATCACCGGTTGTCTGCCCGGCATCATCTCCTTTGCTGGTGACAAACACCTGCTTGGCCGCTGCTTGTTGCTCTTCAAGTGCCTGCTGCGCCAATTCCGCCTCGAGTTTCCTCATGGCGGCATCGTAATGGTCAGAATCATAGCCTTTGCTGTCCCAGTCATCCGATTCACCACTTTCGTTAAGTGCCTCTAGGATGGATTCACCTGGGCTATCTTCTCCATTGGAGGTAGATCCCGAAGTGATACCTGCGAACGCAACAAGGCAGTACCGCGGCGTCTCTAACGCCAGATTGCTCATGGCGGATTTACTGCGGTCTTCCACCACTTCCTCTACCTCTAGGGCGGGCTGGGTGGGATTATTTTTCAGATCCGATCTGGACATCTCGGAAAGTTCCAGATCAGATGAGTCCTCCTCCGTATCCAGCTCGAAAGCGGTCCGTTTGGGGATTTCGGCCATACCAATCCGCCGGAAATTGGTTTCCGTAGCGGGGGTAGGGTTTGTCTCTCCAATGAAGATATGGATATCTCCAATTGGGATGACGGTGAATCGAGCAGGGTCTTCTCTAGCCGGCACCCAGAGGTTATCCGCTGGGACGATGGGGAAGCCGGAATCGTAGAGGACGCGCCCGATGGCGACGGTGTCGCCGATGCCTGCAAAGGCGGATCCCGCCTGGATCCGCGCTCCAGACGCGCTTTGCCCCACGGTGGGCGCCAACTGTCGTGGTTTCGTCAACAGATCTGCCATAGAGGTAGGGGTATGGCGGTTTGTGGAAGGGGGTGAACATGAAGGAGCGATCCAGGACGGTGGTAGCACGAGTTTACCCAGCTTCAGATCCCGCGACGGTGGCGAGATCCTACGTGCTGCTATAATTCACTATATGGCAACAAGTGCTCGGTTACAATGATGAGGTTGGATGTTTCGCTATGCGATTGGCCGTAAGGTTAGTCTGCTGCCTCAAGGGCTGCTCCATGCCGGGCTTATAAAGGCACATGGCGTGGGCTACACGTTGGTACCGGAGCGGATACAACTTGGAGTCCTAGACTAAGTCCTACGCGTGTGCTACAAGGTCACCCGCCATGGGCCGTCTTCCGGATCCGCCATAGGCTCGCCGCTAGTAACCCGCCATGGACCTGTCTCCGGATCCGCCATAAGCGCCTGCATCCAGTACCGCCGTGCCAACTTCAGCAACTGGGCCGCCCGGTATAGCGAATCCGCCATACCACCCCTGATGGGCCACCCTGGCTTGCTGATTTAGGACTACGTCGCTGGTATACCTATTTGGTATATCCCCAACATGATCCATCAGAGTTGTCAGGCTTGTTCATCAAAACCCCTTGCGATATATTATTATGAAAACAAGTCGAAAGACCAAGTCGAAGATTTGAAGATAAGAAGAAGTCAAAAGTCGAAGATTTAGAGATTCAACCTGAATCTGTAATTCTGGTAGAATCTCAGGGGCTACTGACAAGGGTATAGCTAATAGTGCCCGTTAGTTGAGTACCCCTGAGGCCCGTTAAGCTAGGCCCGATTGTAATGAAAGTCGAATATGAGTTCTTACCGTATGTCGATATTGTAATCTGTATCGGACCCTACCCGATCCTTGAGACCTGGCCACCTATATATAAGGGCCAGGAGGGGACGGTGTAGGGCAGATTGAAAGCAAGCCAGGTTGAACACCTAAGTTTACTTTTGAGAGACACTTATTTCGACTAACTTTACCTTCGAGTTCATCCGACGCCCTGTCTCCCCGATCCTAAGTCCTTCATCTAGGACATTTGTCGAGTTAACCCTCGTCAACGACAATGCCATATGTAAGTGGCATTATCATCCCTATGCTTGCATCTCTTAACATCCACACTATTAATATGTGTAACAAGATCCAAAATATATAAACCATCACGAACAGGCGCATGAACATAGAAAACACCATCTTTAGAAATGGAACAACCGTTTGTTACAGACTCAAAATGGTATCCATCTCGCATTATCCGACACCCACTCACCATATTCATCCTCAAAGATGGAACGTAATAACATGTATTCAAAACTAATATCATCCCGGAGGGAAGCCGTAGATGCAGAGTGCCTTCAGCCATGACGTCCACACGTTGACCGTTGCCAACCCGCATCGTCACCTCGTTCCTCTCCAAATGCCGCTTATTCCTCATATCCTGCTAGGAATTACAGATGTTAGCAACAGAACTGGTATCGAATATCCACGTGTTACTATAGGAACTTGTAAGATAGATATCAAGTACATGTATACAAATATACCTTTCTCTCTGGCAACAATCTTGTCGGCCTTCTTGTCTTCAAGGTACATGGGGAAGTTGCGTTTCCTGAGACCATCCCCCTAGCAGTAGAAGCACTTGACTCTGAGCTTTACCTTGGGCGCCCTAGGAGGACCAGCAACTCACTTGTCGTCCCTCTGAGGCTTCTTGCCCTTCGGACCCTTTGTCGACTTGCCAGACTTCTTGAAGTCCGTAGTCTTGTTGACCAGCAACACATTGTGCTCCTTCTTGATTTCCACCTCCGCAGCCTTGAGCATAGCAAACAACTCTGAAAGGTACTTAGTCATCCCTTGCATGTTGTAGTTCTGGACAAATCCCTTATAGCTAGGAGCAGCGACTACAGCACCCTATCAAACGCAAGCTGGTCTGGAATCTTGCATTCTAGGGCGTTCAGGCGTTGAACATAGCCAGACATGTTGACCACGTGCTCGCTCACACAGCTGTGTTCGTCCATACGGGAGGAGAAGAATAGCTCGGAAGCTTAATACCTCCTCGCCCGTGCCTGAGGTGCAAAAACAGCTTTGAGATCATTGATTATCTCAAATGCGCTCATCTTTTCAAAGCGCTTTTGCAGATCAGACTCCATGGCAAACAGCATGCCACTCTGGACAAATGAAGCGTCATCCACCTTGGTTTGGTAGACATTCTTCACATCATTGGAGGTGTCCCCATTGGGCGCAACGCCAAAGGCGGCATCAAGAACATGCCCCATCTTTTGGGGAGCGAGGATGATCCTCAAAGTGTGAAACCAAGTAGTGAAGTTTGAACCATCGGTTTTCAGTTTTTCTTTCTGAAGGAACGCACCTAGGTTGAAAACAGGGCGAGACATCACATAATACGAGTTCATTTTGCTTATTAATTCAAATTAATGCAAACTAGGCGAACTGCCACTTAAACTAATATCCCTCAAGTTGTTTTAGTGATTACACGATCCCAATTCACAACACCACCCCTGATCGACATGCCCGATGGTATAGCTGCAAAGGTAGACTGGGTATTTTCAATCACAATCAACATGTGACTTGTGCTTAACCTTTCGGTCATCCGTGTTTTCGAGGCCATGTCTGCACATGCTAGTGCTCGCCAACACAACCTTAGTGTATGCGCGACACATACATGACTTGTACCCACGCCTTATGTGAACTTCGATATGCTTGCCCCTGCTCGTCACGACCGGCTTCATAACTAAGAACTTTGGTGGCGATCGTTCCACTAAGGGGAAACACTTGTGTTGGAATTTTTCATTGGAGTGATCATCTTAAAATTGTTACCGTCTCTATATTGATTAATATAAGCAAATTTTAAGATTACTTTTCCCTTTTGCAAATTTTAAGTTAGATCCTTCTACTTAACCTTTGCAAGTTTTACACTGCTGCTAGGGCTATGCAAGGAAGAAATGCTTCTTAACCTATGAGCATGCAACCACAACGGTGATTCGCTAATTGTTTCTTTAACCCTCGTGTTGTCTCACAGGACCCGTTGGGAAACCCCAAGAGGTTCTGTAAAAGGGGTTGTAAGAATGCTATTTTCCTCTTCAGATAACTGAGTAATATCATGAGTGACTTCTTCTCTCAAATTGAAGAAATTGGCCTCAGGAGCGCCAAATAACTTCTTATAATACTCAGTTATGAAGACTTTTAGATTTTGTTGACCCACTATGGTCCCCTCATCCTGCTCAAGCTGGAAAATCCTTTTTTCCTATGCTTGCCATTAGCAATCAGGTGAAAATATTTTGTATTATTACCACCTTCTTGGAAATGCTTTACTTTTGCGTGTTGGGCCCATTTGGTCTCTTCATCACGCCGAAGTTTAGCAATAGCAATGTCGGCATCCTTTTTTAGAGCCCTCTTGGCTTCACTTAAAGGTGCCGTTTTAGCTTTTAAATCCAGTTCATCTATAAGAAGAGTAAGCCTCTCTTTCTCTTTCTTATAAACACCACTTAGATTTTTTGCCCATCCTCGTAAGAACTGTCTAAGTGTCTCACCTTATGTTGCCATCATTCGACAGGAGAACCACCAGAATGAACAGAATTACATTCATCCCTGATCATTTCAAAGAAACCATCTTGGCGCATCCAAGATAGCTCAAATGAAAAATTGTTTCTATTACCAACGTGCGCCGCCTCCCTAGAGTCAATGAGTAATGGAGTATGATCTGAACCAGTGCATGTCAGAGCGCGCGCTGTGACCAATGGGAACTTCTGCTCCCACTCCACATTAGTTAGAACTTGATCTAACTTCTCATAAATAGAAATCTCACGTCTACTCGCCCAAGTGAATTGTCTACCAGGCATAATGATCTCTCTTAGATCAAGTGTCTCAATAATCGCGTTAAAGATAAATGGCCAACGTGTATTAAAGTTGTCATTATTCTTCTCTTCTTGCCTCCTAATGATATGAAAATCTCCTCCTACCAACATAAGAAGGTTATCGGATTCACAAATTCTAACCAATTCTGCTAGAAAGTCTGGGTTGAGTGCATCTTGGGCTGCCCCATACACCCCAACAAGGATCCACTCGAACCCATCCGATTTAGTTTTGACATACATTTTAACACAGAAATCACCAGTCTCCACTCTTTGAATCGAAGTGGTTTCCATGTTAATCCCAACCAATATACCCCCCCCCCAACCTTCCTCGAGGAGGTACATAGTACCACATGTAGTATAACCCCCCAGAAAGATGTTTGAGGAATGGTTCTACAAAATTAGCCCTTCTAGTCTCTAATAGTACTATGAAGTCTAATTTGTTCTTTCTCACCGTTTCATGAATAAAACAAAAATTTGCTGGGTCCGCTAGCCCCTCACAATTCCACCAAATCCCTTTCATGGACTTAGATTCTTAAGCTTTTTAATTCTAGAGCTACGGCAAACTAAAATCTGTCCACTCTTTGTCTTAACTTTTTTATACAAATTAATAATTGGAAAATGCATTAGATCCTCATGATCATCGCATTCGTCATCTACCAAATCCTCAGATAAGTTGGATGCATTTTTAAGACAAAACTACCCATTTCTAAGTAGGAAATCTACTTAGACCATCTCTAGCAGTGCTCATAAAAATGCGAACCATAAAACCCGAGTACAGACCCCCGTATTTGGGTTTTATGGTTCTGAGAGTCGCGACACAAATCAGTGACCACAAACGAAACCGTAAACTGGAATATCCAGTTTATGGTTTCGTTTGCGACCATAAACTGGAATATCCAGTTTATGGTTTCGTTTGCGACCATAAACTGGAATATCCAGTTTATGGTTTCGTTTGCGGTCACTGATCTGTGCCGTGACTCAAACTGAACCCATAAAAACTATGAATCCAGGGTTTTGCATATATGAAGATTTTGCATGAATGAATGATAAAAAGAAAACAAATAGAATAAGTATCAATATTATTACAACAATAGTTCAAATCAAATTACAACAATAGTTTCAATAAAATTACAACAAATAATGAATGATTCCAAATGCAAATGAATGTCTCAACAGTAGGAAATGAAATGAATGAATAATGAAATGATGGCATCAATTTGCCCCTGAAGCTGCCAATGGTGTTCTATGAGATCTTTGTTCAGTTGAGTGTGCGTGGCCGAGTCTTCAATTTACTGATATGTCTCAAGAAATGCTTGTATACGATTGGGGTTCCTTTCTAGCCTCACTCGGCTGCCAACATTGTCAAAGAAAAATTCCAAGTTCATGTCCCTCTCATCCTCAATGATCATGTTGTGGAGAATGACACAAGCTTTCATGATGTTTATGAGACTTTTTATCCCAAAAATGAGCTGGTCCACAAAAAATAGCAAACCTAGCTTGCAAAGCGCCAAAAGCTCTCTCGATATCCTTTCGGCAAGCTTCTTGTGCCTTTGCAAACACAGCTTATTTTTTGTTTTTGGTTTAGAAATGGTTTTCACAGATGTTCCCCAAGATGGGTAGATGCCGTCGGCAAGATAGTATCCCATTGTGTAGTCATGGACATTCACTTTATAATTGCAAGCCGGAGCTTCTCCATATGCAAGTTTAGCAAATAGATGAGATCTATGCAAAACATTGATGTCATTGAGAGATCCTGGAAATCCAAAACAACAATGCCAAATCCACAAGTCTTGAGATGCTACGACCTCAAGCACAATTGTAGGATCCCTACTTTTGCCACAATAGAAGTCATGCCATGCCTTTGGGTAATTCTTCCACCTCCATTGCATACAATCTATACTTCTAAGCATGCCCAGCCAACCTCTAGCCTCATTCATAGCCATTAATTTTTTTGGTGTCCTCTTTATTGCGAGATCGAAGGTACTCCGGACCAAATACACGGATGATTGTCTTTGCAAACAACCGCACCGAGAGGATGGTTGTATCTTCACTAATGCGAAGATACTCATCGGTATAATCAGCGGGAATACCATATGCAATAACCCGCATGGCAGCCGAGATGTTTTGGTATAGGCTCAATCCTAATGTGTCGGCACTATTCCTCCGGCGAGTGAAGTACTGACAATTGGCCTCGCAAGCTTGCACTATTTTGACAAATAAATTCTCGCCGCATTTGGAACCTTTTACGAAAGAGGGATGGCGGATACGTGGATACCTTGGCAAAATAGTCTTGCATCAAGGCTTCATGGCCGGCGGCACGATTCCGCGGGATGGTGACGCGGCTAGCGACAGAGACGCGCCACCTATTCATAGCCATCGGGTCTTGAAGATTTTTGACGGTGATGATGACCATGGCTTGCTCGACGTCGTCGTCGAGAATCATTCCTCGATGTCGGAATCATCCGACGATGATGAATCCTCAAGTAGAAACCGTTGGCTTTCGCTCATGCTCGAGGTCATCTATAAAAAAAAGGAATCAATGGCGGCCTGACCGGAAGAAATCGACGCGAATCGAATGGACTAGTTTACTCACCACGGCGGCTGCAGGCGCGGCGGAGGCATCCCAAGTGACCGTGGGCGAGCGACGGACGATGGGAAACACTGGGCCGGGCCGGGCTAGGGGAGGTGGCGGTGGGATCTGGAAGGACGAGGGAAATCGGCGGCGGTGGCCGCGCAGGAGCTAGGGCACGGGAGATGAAGGAGCTGAAATTCCCTCCAGCCAACAGGCGGACAGGGATATAGGCTGGGCGTCGGTTTAGCGGAGAAAACTGGAGATTCCCAGTTCTGCCTGCAGTTTTATCGGCGCCCATGAAACTTTTTATGGTTTAGGCATGTATACGGGCATTGATCGGCGCCGTTTTTTCGTTCGAAACCATAAACTGTCGGTTATTATATGATTTCAGACCTGCTCTTAGGCCCAAGCTAGAGAAAGACCCATAAATTCCAACACTATATATCGTGTAAATGCTGCAGGCTTATCAATTATCATATCCACATTGCAGGCTCAACACCTGTCCAGGATTCATCACAGAAATTTGGTCTCCTTAGTTGGCTATTGCAAGGACATGAAACATCTAAGCCTTGTCTACGAGTACATGGATGGGGGAAATCTACATGACCGTCTCAGAGGTTGGTAAATTTTGACCCCACGTACATGGTGCGTGGTTGTAAAATTGGTTTGATATAGAACTTTGGAGCATGTATGCTCGAGTAAATTTCAGCTACTCCGATGTCATTGCATTAGGTACTCAACAGATTGATACAGGCTCAGGTATATTCTGGACCAAAAAGGAGCTAATTATATTCACTGTGTAGCAATTCTTCATAAAAAATCCGTACTCGTTGAGTCTTACGGTCCGGCGAACGTTCCAAACTCTTAAGAAGGCAGCATTTTCTAATTAGTTTTTCTTGCGTGAACAAACTTGGGATGTAATGGATCCTGTCGACATACATTTGATTTTCCAAAATCTAAGTTAGGCAAAATATGAAATGCATGATTTTTTACCATAACATCAACCTGAACTTGGTGGGTTGCACCAACTAGTTTGAATAGCTCAGGTTGAGCAATAGCACACGTATATATGTGGCCACCATGCTTGAAAAGGGTTACATATATACTTGCATGTGATCTTGTACTTCACCTGCAGATCACCAGATAAACTCTCTACTTGTCTGTGACTAGACACTCACTTACTTATTTGTTTATGTAACAGGTCAAGAACCCCTTAGTTGGCTGCAGCGCCTTAAGATCGCATTAGATTCTGCATATGGTACGCAGTTAGTTTTATGTTCTGCAAGCATTCCTCTTTGTTACAACTACAATTCCAGCCGTGATTATATAGCTGTTATTTATGGATTATTCCAACTTAAAGTCTTAAAATATCCATGCATGCATCTAGGGCTGGAGTACCTGCACAAATCTTGCAACCCGCCATTGATCCACAGAGATGTGAAAACCGGGAACATCCTTCTTACCGCAAATCTGGAGGCAAAGTTATCAGATTTTGGGCTGACAAAGGGCTTTCAGCAATGAAACGATGACACACACGACCACCCAACCTGCTGGTACCCTAGGATACCTGGACCCACAGTAAGTACGCTTCTTCTGACCCACATTCGTCTTCCTGTAGAATAAACTGAGTTGTGGGGAGTGTGATCTGAGAGTTGACCCTGAACAGGTACTACGCAACCTCGCATCTGAGCGTCAAGAGTGATGTGTACAGCTTCGGCGTCGTTCTGCTGGTGCTCATCACAGGCCAGCCGGCGATCATCACCATCGGCGACACGGAGAGAACCAACATCTCGCTTTGGGCGCGACAGAGGCTCTCTGAAGGCGACATCGGCGGACTGACCGACCCGACGATTAGAGAAGGCTGCGACGTCAACTACGTGCTCAAATTGGCAGAGCTGGCCCTGCAGTGCACGGAGCGCGAGGTGCGGGACCGGCCAACCATGGGAGAGGTCGTGGAAGGAATCCGTGCGAGCTTGCAGTTGGAGACCTCGTCGCGCTCCCCGTGTTCCAGCTCCACCATCAAAACAGCCAGTTGGGCGTCTGCTGACGGCGAGTCTGTCGGTGCGCTTGAGGAAGAGCTGTTCAAAGAAACATCATCTCGATGATCTGGAGCCATGGAGGGACTCATCTACACAGCATCTTTTCATTAACGGGGGAGTATGCATTATTATTAATTAATGTTGCAATCTGTGTTGAATTATTAATTAGTAATGTTTCAATATGTGTAACAACGACATACTATGGTTGGACTTGTAATTAGTGAATCGTTATAAAATGTACAATGGTTTTATCGTTCATAGTAATGCCACATATTGCTGAGTTGAAAGAGAGACACATAAGGTTCGTCTGGCAACGCAAGGGATAGGCTATCCAATCTAAGGTTCGTCTGGCGCCGCCACTAGTCTGTCCCACTTCGGCCACTCTTGGGGCATTTGAGGTGCGATGGACCATGACGCCTCGCTGACGAGAGGGTTTCCATACTCTCTTTACTTAGTTTTAGTGTTCTACATGATGGTGTGGCAGAGGCCACATCATAAGTCAGAATAAGGTGTTTCCCACTATATCCTCACTCACGTCTAGCAAAACTGCCATCTTTTTTACAAGTTATTCCTATGATATCCTACTGAATTCGTATGACGTCCTATCTCCAAATAGTGGAGCAGAAGAAGACATGGATTTTAGGTGCACCCGTTTGGAGACGTCCGCTCAGGATTTATACAACCGGCATAGATGGAGGTTGTATAATAGGACCACATCATCATGGATCACCGTTGTCATTTCTTTCTACTTTTACACGGGTTGATCCATGTATCGACGTTATGGGATTCATGATTTGTAACACTTTATATTATGCAATAAGTTAATAAATGGCCCATTTTTTCTATTTTTAATTTTGAATGTTGAGCTTTCTCTGTCCGCGAACGTTCTGAGGCGTATGGAGTATGACCGTTTAACGGTCAGCCCTAAACTTCAGAATGTAGTAGAGAATACCGTACTGGACAAAGAGGAAGCGAATGCCACAATAGATGGTCAGCTTCTCTCTAGTCTGGTTGGTGTTATTTCTGAGTTTGACTTTGATGAAACTATGCCAGGATCATTATATGACCTATGTGCATCTAGGTGTAAATCAAAGTCAACTTCTTTTTCTAGAGCCTCCAAGAGGGGCCGAGTTCCAAAATCTAAGATTGTGTCTCAATGAATGGCATGTTCACGAATAGCAGAGGTCTTGGTGACTTGGCTACACATTTCATGTTGCTCATTGTATTAGTGATCACAATCTAGATTTTGTGGCTATTTTGGAAACTGGTAGAAGTGACTTCTCTCAATGTCTGCTTAACCGCCTGTCCGGTGGTGTAGATTTTGAATGGACATCCCAGCCACCCCGAGGCCGTTCGGGAGGCATTCTACTTGGAGTACGAACAGACACCATGGAAGTTATGGCTCGTTCGGGTGGAGATTATCATATCAAACTCCATATCCATAATAGAGTGGATAATTTCACATGGAGTCTGGTTGTTGTTTATGTGGCTGCACAGGAAGAGCATAAGGCCGACTTTCTTCGCAAGACTCAAATAAAAGAAAAAGTACTGAAAGTAAAAACATTGGGTTATCTCCCACGAGTGCTTTTCTTTAACGCCTTTGAGCTAGGCGCAGTAATTTGCAAAGATGCTCATGTGGGCGCCATATAAGAGCTTGAGGCAAAGGCGCCATATAGGAACTTAAAGCAATAGAGAGCATCAAAAAGCAAATGTGAAAGACATTTAAATCTGAACCACTTCCTATGAAAAATAGTCTTGTAAAGAGACAAGTCATGAAAGCGCAAGGCAAAAAGCATAGGAAGGCAAAACAAGTACAACTTCAAGAATTGCAACATAAAGAGGGGAAACTCAATATTGTTGAGATCTATCAAACCATGTTTCCCTCTCTCATAATAACTTTCAGTAGCATCATAAATAGAACTAACAATATAACTATCACATAAAGCATCCCTATCATGAGCCACATGCATAAAAGAATTAATACTCCCCATATGAACAATAGTAGTGGGAGCAGATTCAATAGAATAATTATTCTCATCACCATAATCATCATAAATAGGAGGCATATTGTAATCATAACTAATTTTATCCTCAATAGTAGGTGAACTAAAAATATTATACCCATCATCATAACTATCATAAACTAGAGGTTTAGTATCATCACAAGCTAAAGAACAGCTATTTCGCAAAGCATATTCTTCAAACATATCATCATAAGAAGGAACATCACATATGGGAGATAAAATATTATCAGAACAAACTTTCTCCACTAAAGCTGGGGAACTAAAAATATCATGCTTAACAAAACCAGCTTCCCCAAGCTTAGACTTTTCTATAGCATTAGTAATAACAGTGTTCGAAACATTCATACTAACAACACTATTAGCATACAAATTAAGCTCCAAAGGTTTTTCAATTTTCTCTTCAAACACTTCATATCTAAACTCAGAAAAAGACTAAAGAACTCTTTGTTTTCCATTAAGCCTAACTAGTGAAAATAAAAACAAGAAACAAAAAGATATAATTGCAGAATCTAAAGGAAATAACTTCGAGCACTCACACAGGAGGATGCGAGTACCTTTTACCTTACCTCCCCGGCAACGGCGCCAGAAAAGAGCTTGATGTCTACACACGCATCTATTCTTGTAGATAGTGTTGGGCCTCCAAGTGCAGAGGTTTGTAGAACAGCAGCAGAACTCAGGGAGAAAGAGGTCAAAGCTATCCCTCTCAAGCAACCCTGCAATTACGATACAGAAAGTCTCTTGTGTCCCCAACACACCCAATACACTTGTTAGATGTATAGGTGCACTAGTTCGGCGAAGAGATAGTGAAATACAAGTGGTAGTGATGATTATAAGTAGTAAATGCAATCTGGAATAAAAATGGCAGCAAGCAAACAAGTAACAAAACAGCAAGTAAACGGTGTGCAAAGCTTGGAAACAAGGCCTAGGGATCATACTTTCACTAGTGGACACACTCCCAACAAATATAACATAATTGAACAAATAAATAACTTCTCTTCACTATGGTACTCTGAATTACTCTCCTATTGAATAACACTAATCATTGCGTAGGTCTACGAAGCACTCCTCAAAGTTCATCAAGTACTTGACAAACACCACTCATAGAGATATCCAAATCAAATCACAACTCAAGATAGATATTATTGCAACTTAGACCAAGTACTAACACGGTGCACACACTGTCAACATTACACCATGAAAGGAGGAATAGATCACTTCAATACTATCATAGTGATAATTATTCTCATAATCCATAAGAGATCACAATCGTAGCCTAGACCAAGTACCACCATGATGCACGCACTATCACCGTTCACTAGTGGAAAAAGAGGCTTCTATCCGCCACCTTTAGTCCCCAAACTATTTGGGCCGGGACTAAAGGGGGCATTAGTCCCGGTTCGTGCCTCTAGGGCACGGCCAGCACCTAGTCCCGGTTCGTAATGGACCTTTAGTCCCGGTCGTTAACACGGACCGGGACTAAAGGGTTGGCTGGCGGGAACCCCACAGGCGGCGGCCTTTAGTCCCGGCCCGTGTTAACGACCGGGACTAAAGGGCGACCTTTAATCTCGGCCTTTAACACAGACCGGGACTAAAGGCCATCGCCTACAAAATCGAGCTTCTCTTCCCCTGAGCCTGCCAGTACACTAATGGTGGTCGGAAGCTTGGATTGAGTGGAGAGGTCATGCCCGATTTTTTTATCAAAATTATCCAAGATTTTGAGTTATTTCATCTATCTAATTGGTTCAAAAGGTTAGCAACTTTACTCTCTCATCTTTAATTGCTAATTTAGCTCATATAATGCTCTAGATGTGGTGAGATTTGTGGCTATAATTTGGGAGTTTATTTGATTTATATAGCATTTGAGCTTAAATTAATTCCTTAGTTTGCACATGTGTAGAGGTGGTGTACTTGTATGTTGACCAAAATGAGTATAAAGTAGAAATTTGTCATGCACATATATAGCTCTTTTTATGCTCAAAAAAATAGAGGGATTTGTGGAGTAATTAATGTTAGAAAGTAATGTGGGAGTAATTGTGAGCTTATGTGATTTACAATAATAATTTTTGAGTAGGATTTATTTGCAATAATTTTTGTAACGTCAGAGAGTAATGTGGGAGTATATATAATTTATATGCAATGTGATTTTATTCCTTGTATTAATTTGGTTTATTATATACTTACATAATAATGCAGATAAACCTGCAATGGATGTACGGTAGCCGAGTCTCAAGCGAGTTCATTAAGGGCTTGCAGGATTTCCTCCGTGTGGCTGATGCGAACAAGCGGAATGGTTTTGTTGTCTGTCCATGTAGTGTATGTAAGAATCTGAAGAATTACTCTTCATCAAGAACCCTTCACGTGCACCTGCTTCGGCACGGTTTCATGCCCAGCTACAATTGTTGGACCAAGCGCGGAGAAAGAGGTGTTACAATGGAAAACAATGAAGAAGAGGATGATGACAACTATCCTGGGTTCCCTGAATATGGTGATACTTTCATGGGAGAAGCTGAAGGGGGAGCTGAAGGGGAAGCTGAAGGAGAGACACATGATGAGGCCCCTGATGATCTCGGTCGGACCATTGCTGATGCACGGAGAGAATGTGAAACTAATAAGGAGAGGGAGAAGTTGGATCGCATGTTAGAGGATCACAAAAAGTCCTTATACCCAAACTGCCAAAATGGTCTGAAAAAGCTGGGCAGCACACTTGAATTGCTGAAATGGAAGGCAGAGGAAGGTCTATCTGACTCCGGATTTGAAAAGTTGCTGAAAATGATGAGGAATATGCTTCCAAAGGATAACGAATTGCCCACCAGTACGTACGAAGCCAAGAAGATTGTCTGCCCTCTAGGTTTAGAGGTTCAGAAGATACATGCATGTCCTAATGACTGCATCCTCTATCGTGGTGACTATGAGAATTTGACTGAATGCCCGATATGCACTGCATTGCGGTATAAGATCAGAGGAGATGACTATGGTGATGTTGAGGGCGAGCCCCCCAGGAAGAGGGTTCCTGCCAAGGTGATGTGGTATGCTCCTATAGTACCACGGTTGAAACGTTTGTTTCAGTGCAAAGAGCATGCCAAGTTATTGCGATGGCATAAAGAGGACCGTTTGTCAGACGGGATGTTGAGACACCCCGCTGATGGGTCTCAATGGAGAAAGATTGACAATAAGTTTAAAGATTTTGCAGGTGATGCAAGGAACATACGGTTTGGTCTAAGTACAGATGGCTTCAATCCTTTTGGGGAGCAGAGCTCCAGTCATAGCACCTGGCCCGTGACTCTATGCATCTATAACCTTCCTCCTTGGTTGTGCATGAAGCGGAAATTCATTATGATGCCAGTGCTCATCCAAGGTCCGAAGCAACCCAGCAACGATATTGATGTGTACCTAAGGCCATTAGTTGATGAACTTTTATAGCTGTGAGCCAAACCAGGCGTACGTGTGTGGGATGAGCACAAACAAGAGGAATTTGACTTACGAGCGTTGCTGTTCGTTACCATCAATGATTGGCCTGCTCTTAGTAACTTTTCAGGACAGACAAACAAGGGATACAAGGCATGCACACACTGTTTACAAGAGACTGAAAGTATATATTTAGCTAATTGTAAGAAGAATGTGTACATATTGCACCGTCGATTTCTTAGCAAAATTCATGTTGTAAGAAAAAAAGGCAAGCATTTCAACGGTAAGGCAGATCACCGGGAGCCACCTAAGGAAAATACTGGTGATGATGTATTTGATATGGTCAAAGATATAGAAGTAATCTTTGGAAAGGGTCCTGGCGGACAATCTGTTCCGCATGATGCAGACGGACACGCACCCATGTGGAAGAAGAAATCTATATTTTGGGAGCTTGAGTATTGGAAATTCCTAGAAGTTCGCTCTGCAATCGACGTGATGCATGTGACAAAGAATCTTTGCGTGAACCTGCTAGGCTTCTTGGGTGTGTATGGGAAGACAAAAGATACAAAGGAAGCTCGACAGGACCTGCAACGTGTGAAAGACCCAGAAGACCGACATCCGGAACTGTTTCAAGGTCGCGCTAGCTACGCTCTTACTAAAGAAGAGAAGATCACCTTTTTTGAATGCCTGAACAGTATCAAGGTTCCGGCTGGATTCTCATCGAATATAAAGGGAATAATAAATATGGCAGAGAAAAAGTTCCAGAACCTAAAGTCTCATGACTGCCACGTGATTATGACGCAATTGCTTCCAGTTGCATTGAGGGGGCTTCTACCGGAAAATGTTCGACTAGCAATTGTGAAGCTATGTGCATTCCTCAATGCAATATCTCAGAAGGTAATAAATCCAGAAGATCTACCACGGTTACAAAATGATGTGGCCCAATGTCTTGTTAGCTTCGAGCTGGTGTTCCCACCATCGTTCTTTAATATTATGACGCACCTCCTGGTTCACCTAGTCAAAGAGATTTCCATTCTTGGCCCTATATTTCTACACAGTATGTTCCCCTTTAAGAGGTTCATGGGAGTCTTAAAGAAATATGTTCGTAACTGTGCTAGGCCAGAAGGAAGCATTGTCAAGGGATATGGAACAGAGGAGGTCATTGAGTTTTGTGCTGACTTTGTTCCCGACCTTACGCCGATTGGTCTTCCTCAATCACGTCATGAGGGGAGACTTAGTGGAAAAGGCACGATCGGAAAGAAACCAATGATATGTAGGGATGGTCATTCGTTGACTCAAGCACACTACATAGTTCTACAAAATTCCCTCTTGGTGGCTCCGTAGAGTGAGGAATACAAGAATATTGTACACCAAGCAAACCCAGGGCAGCTTGAGTCCTTTGTTTTACAGCTCCACATGGCGACTTTCGGCGTTTGGTTGCAAAGATGTCTCATGAATGACACTGTTGTTGAAGAGCAGCTGTACTTGCTGGCCAAATTACCATCTTCGACTATATTGACTTTCCAAGGGTACGAGATAAATGCGAATACATTTTACATGGTTGCCCAAGATAAAAAAAAGCACCAACCAAAACAGTGGTGTCCGCTTTGATGCAGTAACCGGCAAAGGGCGAACGGACACATATTATGGTTACATAGAGGAGATATGGGAGCTTGATTATGGACCTAACTTTAAGGTTCCTTTGTTTCGGTGCAAATGGGTGAAGATGACAGGAGGCGGGGTAAAGTTGGACGAGCAGCACGGAATGACAACGGTGGATCTCAACAATCTAGGGTACCTTGATAAACCATTCGTCCTAGCCAAAGATGTGGCTCAGGTTTTCTATGTGAAGGACATGAGTAGCAAACCAAGAAAAAGAACCAAAGAGAATACATCATGTGATGAACCAAAGCGCCACATAGTTCTTTCAGGGAAAAGAACCATCGTGGGAGTGGAGGACAAGACAGACATGTCACAAGATTATAATCAGTTTGGTGAAATTCCGCCCTTCAGAGTGAGCACTGACACAAGCCTCAAGTTAAATAATGAAGATTCTCCATGGTTATGCCACAATCGTAAACAAGGGACACTAGCGAAGAAATGATGTGTAATCATGTGTAATCATGTATTGTTCTAATCATGTATTAAACATTTTATGTAATGTATTGTTCTAATCATGTATCACAATAACACTCACGAGAGGCGGGGAAACGATTGAACTAGAATTAAAGTACATGGGCAGATTAAGTCACAATCGGCCGAACTTGTTTTCGAATGTTGGAGTGATTCAGTCATAGTCGTGCCTAGCCCTATAAACGTCGCCACTATAGTCGTCGTAGTCGCCGACGTCGTCGTCGCTAGCATCGGGGTCGCGGTAGTCGAACCTCGGCGGGTGAGCACGCGTGGGCTGAGACTGAGGGTAGCGCAGGCGGGGGCCACGGTAGGCCATGACGCTCTGGAGAGTCCGGCCGCGCCACCACAGCCGACGGCCGGCCTCGTTGAAGTTCGAACGAGGCGGGCCGTCCTCCTCGTGCCTGGCAAGCGCACTCTCACGCCGATTGATGAAGAAGGCGTCCCAAGTCGGGCTGTAGTCGGGATGCCACTGGGGATTCCTGCGCTGCTCTGGCGTGAGCTCGAAGTAGTAGTGGTTCATGATGGCCATCTGGCGCGCCACACCTAGAGGGACAGGAGGGACCGGTATGCCTCCGACGCTCAGCATCCAGCCGGTGGGGACGCGGTAGCCCGACGGGCATGGGTAGTTTGAGGCGCAAAGCGCCTCCGCCTCCTAGGGGGTTAGAGATACGATGGAAGCCATGGAAGAGAGTGATGAGGTTTGCAGATATGAGTCTAGATGTGATATGTAAATGGAGGCCAAGCCTACATATATATAGTGAAAAATGGCGGGAAGACGAAGGCGGGAAGTGGTGGAAAGCGCGGAAAGAAAATAGGCGGGAACGCAGTGGCGCGGGAAACCATCTAACCTTTAGTCCCGGCTGGTGGGTACAACCGGGACTAAAGGTGGTTTTTGTGTCATCTAACAAAACTGTCGGTGGGATAAGGACGTGTGGGTAACCTTTAGTCCCAGCTGGTGGGTGCAACCGAGACTAAAGCTGTTGGCAGGATAAGGATGCGTGGGTGGATGCACTGCTCGATGAGATAAAGCATGTAGCGCACGACGCCCCTGTCGGAGGAACAAGACAAAAGTAGAAGCGGCGCCGTGCCTATAAAAGGAGCATCGATACGCCATGGCTAGCACAGCTCAAAGGCAGGGAGAGTTTCATCCCCATGGATGGAGGAAAGGGTTGCGAAATCTCCCATGGCAGAGCTTTTCGAAGATGTCGTTGGTGCTCACGCCCTATGGCATCTTCGGAAGCTCTGCCTTGGAAAAATTTCCCTGCAAGCCCGTGAAAGACTCCAACTCCTCTAACAGTTATGGAGGAAAGGGTTGGGAAAACTCCCGTGGCGGAGCTTCTCGAAGATGTCGTTGGTGCTCACGCCCTACGGCATCTACGGAAGCTCCGCCTCAGAAAAATTTCCCTGCAAGCCCGTGAAAGACTCCATATCCTCTAACAGTGTTGGGTAAAGGGTTGGGAAATCTACCGTGGCAGAGCTTCTCAAAGATATCGTTGGTGCTCACGCCCTACGGCATCTTCGGAAGCTCCGCCTCGGAAAAATTTCCCTGTAAGCCCGTGAAAGACTCCATATCCTCTAACAGTGTTGGGTAATCTCAAACTTATTTTAATCTTCTGGTTTTGAAAATAGAAAATAGTTTTGAATTAGTTACTCAATTTTAAACAATTTAGATTTGTAAATCTTTAGATATGAATTTTCAAAGTTCCTATAAGCATATTTGGAGTATTTTAATTATGTAAAATTATTGGATTATCATACAAATATGGGAACAGTGGCATTTGATAGATATTTAAATTTGTGATTTTTAGGATTTTGAATCACTCGATTTGCAGTTGTAGATTTCTCTGAAATTCAATTCGAATATTCAGTCAAGCTAAATTGCAATTTGTTAAGTTTATTCAAAAGACCATTTAGTCCCGGTCGAGGAAACGGCCCGGGACTAAAGGTCCCTGCGCGCGCAAATTTTGGGAACCGCCCAAAATGGGCCTTTAGTCCCGGGCCTTTTTACCATCCGGGACTAAAGGGTGACCTTTAGTCCCGGTTGGTAAAACGACCCGGGACTAAAGGGTCTTTAGTCCCGGATCACATTACCAACCGGGACTAAAGGTCCCGGGGTATATAAACGCCGCACCGCCCCCGGCCTTCTCCATCCCGATCCTGACGAGGAAGACGAAGGCGCGGCAGTTTCCAGAAAAAGCTCCGGCGAAAGCGAGGTCACGCCGCCCGCGCCGTCGCCCGCCCCGTCGGCCGCCCCACGCCCGGCCACCTCCGCCGCCAGTACCTCCGCCGATAGCACCTCCGCCACCCGCACCGAAGCCGCCCGCACCGACGCCGCCCGCCCGCACCAGCGCCGACGCCCTCCGACGCCACCACCGCCGCCGGCGCCCTCCGACGGCACACCACCGCCGGTGCGCGCCCTTCTCCCACGACGCGCCCTTGCACGCCGACGCCACCACCGCCGCCCGGCGCCCTCCGACGCCACCGCCGGTGCCCTCTGACGCCACTGCACACCGCCGCCACCACCGCCGCCGGCGCGACGCCCCTGCAGGTACGTCCCCTCCGACGCCCCCTGCAGAAAAAAAGTTAAAAGAAATGTTAGAAAAAAAGTTAGATGATTAGTTAGAAAAAATGTTAGATGAATTAGTTAGAAAAAATGATAGAAAAAATGGTTAGATGAATTAGTTAGAAAAAATGGTTAGATGAATTAGTTAGAAAAATATGTGTACTAAAAGGGGGCGTTGGCCGGGCGCCGACGCGGTGAGGGGGTCTTCCCCCCACCGCGTCGGCGCTCGGCCAACGCCCCCCTTTTTTTTGGTTATTGATCAAATATGTGTACTAAAAGGGAGCGTTGGCCGGGCGCCGACGCGGTGAGGGGGTCTTCCCCCCACCGCGTCGACGCTCGGCCAACGCCCCCCTTTTTTTGGTTATTGATCAAATATGTGTACTAAAAGGGGGCGTTGGCCGAGCGCCGACGCGGTGAGGGGGTCTTCCCCCCACCGCGTCGGCACTCGGCCAACGCCCCCTTTTTTTTGGTTATTGATCAAATATGTGTCACTAACTTGTTTTACCTGTCTTTAGAAGAGACATGGACGGTCAAAATGACCCACGCCACCCTGAAGAATTCTTATTTGGCATGATACATGAGAATGTATATGTGCATCAAGAAGGTGCCGATCGAGAAGACCCCAGAGTAGCCGGCCGAGAAGGAGTCGGCCGAGAAGGTGCCGGAGAAGCTGAACTTGAAGAAGATGTTTCGTCGTTTCTTAACCCTTCCGGTGACGGAATGGAGATAGAAACGTTTGACGATGAAGGGCAAACAAACACCGATGCCGAACGACAATTGCAAACAAACGCTGATGGCGAGGTATATAGATTTAGCTTTTGGTGATACGAAGGGAATATGCATATATGTATTAACGACTCTTTCTTTTTTCAGCCCTCCAGATCGAGCAAATCGTATTCTAAATGAGGTCCGAGCCAAAAGTTGAGTGCGAATCAGAAGCTGACCATCGATGTAGTATCTCCAGATGGCAAACCGTTGGAGCCAAAACAGCACGCAACAAAATTTATAAATCAATGCGAGTGATTGTTAGGGACATGATCCCGATCAAGGTTCAAGAATGGCACGAGCCAAAGAAGGCACATCTTGGAGCTACTTTTGTGAACAAAAGATCCAAGAAAGACCTTTGGAGGAAGCTCATGGAAAATTTCATTCTACCTCCGGAGTACTCCAAGAAGGATGATGATGGTAATGAAATTCTGGGTGGACGTGAAAGGAGAAGGAGAGTTAAACAGTACACTCTCAAGAAGATGGCTGAAGCATTCCGGGGCTTCAAGAAAATGTTATACGCGAAGTATATCGCGAAAAAGAAAACTCCAGTGTTCGAAGGAGCATACGAGAAGTTGAGACAACAGTGGCCTGAATTTGTGGCATTCAAGGCATCTGAGAGAGCCAAGGAAATGTCGGAAAAAAATAAGAAAAATGCTGATAAAAAGGAACATCACCATATTTTGGGGCCAGGCGGCTACGTGAGAGCAGTGCCCAAGTGGGAAACTATGGAGAATGAATTGAGGAATAGACGAATCACTCCAGGTACAGAGGGATGGCCCGAAAGGGCCAAGCACTGGTGGTACGGACATGGAGGATCGTTGGACCCGGCAACAGGGGAGTGTGTTCATCGGAAACAGACCTTTACTCCCACAGTAAAACTTGTTAAGGCAATGGAGGATACTCAAGCGGGATTGATCCGTGTCGACCGAGAGAACGACGAGCTGACACACGCCCTCGGGAATCTAGAACACACAGGACGAACAAGAGGCAAAGGCGCCGGTGTTCCATGGAAGGAAGGGTTTTCTCAGCACGAAGATCCGTACGGTTACAAAAGCCGTAAGAGAAAGAAGGATCGGGAAGTAGATCGGATCGGCAAGGTTGAACGTGAATTAGCCGACATGAAGAGTATGATACATCCACTTAGCCAGGGAGGCGGATCTCGGCTGCAGGAAGATCCAGCATTGGATCTTAATAGTCAGCGGAGAAGCAGCGTGGCTTCCACGGAGGTCCCAGCTGATGAGCATGAAGCACCGGGGTCTCGCTACCCCGTGGATGATGTTAGGGAGATGACAAATTGTGAGCTACATCAGCCAATGAAGAACATGACCTTCAAGGTGGCGAGCGGCGACGCTTTACCTTGTCTACCTGAAGCACTCCACCATGGGAACCTGATACCGGCTGGCTATGCTCGTGTCTCGGTGCTTGACATAGTCAGCTCGTTCGAGGACCTAGAGCTTGATTTTGCTACACCTGAAGGGGATCGGAGACTTGGAGATGTCAAGCACCAAATCGTTTTATGGCAAAAGAAATACATCAAGTTTCCAGGCTCAGTGCCAAGGCCACCGACTCCGAGGAATCCAAGTCCACCCTCCCCCGGTGAACGTCGTCCACCTACGCTGCCCCCGAGTCCACCTCGGGCGCCGCATCAGCTGACGCCACCCCCGACTCCACCTCCTGCGCCGCGTCAGCCAACGCCACCCCCGAGTCCACCTCGGGCGACGCGTCAGCCGACGCCGCCCCCTAGTGCACCTCCCGCGCGTCAGCCAACGCCGTCCCCCAGTGCACCTCCAGCGCGTCAGGCGAAGCCGCCCCCCAATACTACTCAGACGGGGAAAAAGCGGAGCAGGTCCGCTACGGTTAGTACTACTGATAAGGTAGTACATAAGACCACGAAGATACCAGAGCCATCACTAAAGCCTCTTCCCAAGAGAGCTTATGACCAGACTCCCGAGGAAAACGAGGCGATAGTACGCGCCGAAGTGAAGGCATTTTTTGCACCGAAAGTGCCTGAGCCCAAGCCGACATACACGGAGAAACAAAAGGACTGGGCTTATGGTATGCTTACTGCAGAGCCCCAATATAAGATGAATCTGCCATCAGACTATAAACGCGAAATTGAAAGGCAAAGTGACTTGGCCAAGGCAAAAAGAAGCGGGAAACAAATTCCCCAGCTTGGAGAACAGAAGAATCAGTCGGTCGCCCCGCTCATAGTCGGCCCCCCGATATCGATACGTCCTTCAGAGCCGATTTGGAAGAGGACCGATTGTTATTGGACCCCAGAGTAGTAGCAGCTACACAACTATTGGGTTTAACTGTAAGGGAGGCAAAAGAGAACGCGGACATCTTGAATGTGCCTCTTCTAGTTATGTTAGGCCTTGAAGAAGCGCCAGTGGGAGAGGTAGTAGAGCAATATGTACTAGGGGGGGCCTCTGATCAAGCCTGAGGAGGAACGCGGTCTATCAACACATATGCGAAATCTGCTCGGCTGGTAAAAGGTGCATATACAAAAAAAGGACTTCAAACGTTTTATCCTCTTGGACGTTAGAGAGGAGCATTACTTCAAAAGATACATGTTACATATTCCAATGGACGAATTGTTTCACATATTCAATTAGCGCGATCTCGACAAGTCTACCATCAGTTGCTATTATCTGTAAGTGATTTATATTCAAGTATCTAGCTAAGCTCGTTCATTGCCTACATATCTTAATTAACTATATGATTTTTGTATGCTATTATGCAGATTTAAGATGTTTGAATGCAAAAAAAGGGAATCCATGACGTTGGGTTCATTGACCCATATATCATTAATGAAAGGATGTTAAAAGATCACCCCAGAGACGTAGAGAAGGACCTCTTCAGATTTTTTGTCAAGCAAAGTCTTAAAAGAGAACTTCTATTTCCTTACAACTTCAAGTGAGTGTTTCTATCTTCTAGACATTCTTTTTTTCTTACTCGATGTTAAGTGTAATTGATGAGTTATGCATGCGTGTCTGCAGTTACCACTGGATTCTGCTAAAGATTCAATTGGACACATCAACTGTTCATATCTTTGACTCATTGGATAAGCCCGACGTCCTGTTTAGCGACATGAAAGAAATGCTGCAAAAGTAATTTCAATCATTACCCGACTATATCAGCTCCTTTCATTAATTTCCTGATATCAAGTATTTAATAACTCATTTGCTTATTTTCTTTGCCCTGTAGCGTTTGGATACGTTTCAGAAGGTCGGTAATAGGTGAATTCAAAGAACAGCTAACTTTTAAAAAGATAAAGGGTTTGCAGCAACCACCGGGGACCAATCTCTGTGGATTCTACGTCTGCGAGTTCATCCGGTGGTACACCAGTGAGCAGAGAGCACGTTCCACGGACTTTGATGTACGTAAATAATATTCACAGTTTTCTTTTATTATAATCAATTGTGTTGAGTTTCATCCAACTTATATATATCCATATCGATCTTCTTAAAGTTGTATGTGATGCGGGAGAAGCTCGTACCAACCCAGCGCCTAAAAGCAATTCAAGAGGAGCTGGCAGGATTTATCATGAGGGAGGTCCTCTGTGAGAAAGGAGAACACTATGTGGAGGACGAAGAGCGCTATCTGTAATTTAGTGATCTCCATGTAACTTAGTTTGTTTTGAAACTTGTTTGAAAAATAGTTGTACATATACTTGTTTGAAATTGTAGTATATACAGTCGCAAGACATCGTATAATATTATATATGCATGCACCAACGTGTAATGTGTATGTACTAGTCGTAGAATATAGGTACGGAAACTCGTTTGAAATTAAAATGAACCTTAATTAAGCATAAACCCTAAACCTATAATCTGAAATAGCAATAAAAATAAAAACAAAAACAGAACACTTTAGTCCCGGTTCTCATTACGAACCGGGACTAAAGGTCCCCGAGACGGCGCTCCCAGCCGTGCCCACGTGGACGGCCATTAGTCCCGGTTCGTTTGCAACTGGGACTAAAGGCTGAGGGCCTTTAATCGCGCTTTGCTAGTCCCGGTTTGAAAACCGGGACTAAAGGCCATTACAGACCGGGATTAATGGCCCTTTTTCCACCAGTGGTTACACCATGGCAGGAGGAATAGATTACTTTAATAACACACTAGAGTACACATAATGAAGAAGAGTAACATCTACTTATTCAACATGATACAAAGCTCACGATCACATAAAGATCACATCATGGAAGAGAGAGGTGAACCACATAGCTACCGGTAGAGCCCTCAGCCCCGGGGGTGAACTACTCCCTCCTCATCATAGGAGACAGCAAGGTTGATGGAGATGGCGGTGAGGTCGATGGAGATGGCTCCGGGGGCACTTTCCCGTCCCGGCAGGGTGCCGGAATAGAGACTTCTGTCCCCCGAAATTTGGCTTCGACGGCGGCGGCGCTGCGGAACTGTTCTGGAAATTTCGCCGACTCCCTTAGGGTTTTCCGTCCCGATGCTTTATATAGGCGAAGGGGCATCGTCAGGGGGCAGCCAGGGTCTCCTCACACATAGGGGGCGCGGCCAGGGCCTGGGCCGCGCCACCCTGGTGTGAGGGCAGCCCCTGGCCCCCCTCTGGCTCTCGTTTGGTCCTCGTCCTTCGTCCGGGAAAAATAAGACTTCTGGAACTTGTTTCGTCCAATTCCGAGAATATTTCCTGTGTAGCATTTCTGAAACACAAAAACAGCAGAAAACAGGGAACTGGCACTGTGGCATCTTGTCAATAGGTTAGTTCTGGAAATCGCATAAAAACGCCACAAAGTGTAACGAAACACAAGGCAAATGGTGTAAAAACAAGCATGGAGCATCAAAAATTATAGATACGTTTGAGACGTATCACGGGGTTTGGAGGAGAAGGCGGGGAGAAGCGCCCGCAGCGTCTCGGGGTGACGGCGCGGGGCGACAGCGCGAGGCGACGGCGCCGGGAGGAGGCGCGGGCGAGTCTGATCTACGGCGCGGCGGTGAGCTACAGCAGGGCTGGCGGCGGAATCGACCGACGGCGGCGGAATTGTGCGGCGGCGCGGCGGGAAAATGGAGGGCGCGGGCGCAGGCGGGAAATTTCAGCCGTTGTGTATTCGCACACGTCCGCAGAGATGTCGCGCGCTGCAGCCGACGCCTCACATTTGGTGCCCCGGATAGGGCAAACAGCCGCGCGCCCAAAAAAAATTGCAGCGCCGCCGCGGATACCGCGCCTGCTGGAGGGCCGATTCCGTCTCCGCGCACGATATACCGGCGGTTTTTTTAGCGCGTGCGCTTTATAGCGCGGCTGTTGGAGATGCTCTAACAACGGTGGAAGAATCTGGAGCTGGCAAGAGTAGATGTGACACATGGCATCTAGTTTGCGCATGTGGGAGCAAGGATAGGGAGTGGATGTCTGGGGCTAAGCGATGTGCTGACGGCGGCGTCGCTAGTTCTGGCGGCTGGCAGCACAAAGACAAGCGAGGTAGACAAGAGGATCTGGGGGAGAAGTTGAAATGGGTCTCTCTCTCTCTCCATGGGCGGTGGCACCGAAACGTCTTCGACCCGTGGCTCTCAATGGGGGCATTGCACGTCGACCATCCGATGGAGATCGTGTGGCTCGTAGTGTGAGCACTGGATAAACCACACATGACACATGTGGTCAAACGATATATAGGAAGTGGCATTTGTAGATTATTTTATTTTTTTGTTGGCCATTTGATTTGTAGGCTTGAATCCTTCGATTTTCACCTAGTGATTCACTTAAAATCTATTTTGGAGGAAATTTTTTAATCCACTAAAATTTCTTAATAGAATTCCTATATTTTTCATGTGGTGTCAAATAATATGAAAATTCTTATAGCTTGTAAGACTCAAAACGACATGTCACTCAAATACTACTCCCACTAGCTAAATGCCCGTGCGTTGCTACGGTCTACACAAGTACTTTCTAACCGCAAATATTATATATTATAAAAATTCATGTCAAGATTGCCACATAATGTATGCGGAGGAGCTTTATTTTAGGAGAAGGATAGCGCCTATTTAAATGGGCTATTAAGTTCTATTTGGACAAAATTTGCCCACAGCTTCATAAATGACCCAATAATCTCAGGGAGATTAAATGTCAAGATAAATAAGGAGAGAATAAATGTCTATCTTTACACCCCCTAATTAATTGTATAATAAATAAGGAGAGAAGACCTGCCTTTTTTGTTAGGGGTAGAATCGTCACTCAAATATTGTATGTCGAGTGGGTGGCTTCACCACCAACTCGAATCTTATAGGTAAGATAAGATATACGGTGAGGTGCTTTTCATCTAGCAATTCATCAAAAAATTGCAGCGCCGCCGCGGATACCGCGCCTGCTAGAGGGCCAATTCCGTCTCCGCGCACGATATACCGGCGGTTTTTTTAGCGCGTGCGCTTTATAGCGCGGCTGTTGGAGATGCTCTAACAACGGTGGAAGAATCTGGAGCTGGCAAGAGTAGATGTGACACATGGCATCTAGTTTGCGCATGTGGGAGCAAGGATAGGGAGTGGATGTCTGGGGCTAAGCGATGTGCTGACGGCGGCGTCGCTAGTTCTGGCGGCTGGCAGCACAAAGACAAGCGAGGTAGACAAGAGGATCTGGGGGAGAAGTTGAAATGGGTCTCTCTCTCTCTCCATGGGCGGTGGCACCGAAACGTCTTCGACCCGTGGCTCTCAATGGGGGCATTGCACGTCGACCATCCGATGGAGATCGTGTGGCTCGTAGTGTGAGCACTGGATAAACCACACATGACACATGTGGTCAAACGATATATAGGAAGTGGCATTTGTAGATTATTTTATTTTTTTGTTGGCCATTTGATTTGTAGGCTTGAATCCTTCGATTTTCACCTAGTGATTCACTTAAAATCTATTTTGGAGGAAATTTTTTAATCCACTAAAATTTCTTAATAGAATTCCTATATTTTTCATGTGGTGTCAAATAATATGAAAATTCTTATAGCTTGTAAGACTCAAAACGACATGTCACTCAAATACTACTCCCACTAGCTAAATGCCCGTGCGTTGCTACGGTCTACACAAGTACTTTCTAACCACAAATATTATATATTATAAAAATTCATGTCAAGATTGCCACATAATGTATGCGGAGGAGCTTTATTTTAGGAGAAGGATAGCGCCTATTTAAATGGGCTATTAAGTTCTATTTGGACAAAATTTGCCCACAGCTTCATAAATGACCCAATAATCTCAGGGAGATTAAATGTCAAGATAAATAAGGAGAGAATAAATGTCTATCTTTACACCCCCTAATTAATTGTATAATAAATAAGGAGAGAAGACCTGCCTTTTTTGTTAGGGGTAGAATCGTCACTCAAATATTGTATGTCGAGTGGGTGGCTTCACCACCAACTCGAATCTTATAGGTAAGATAAGATATACGGTGAGGTGCTTTTCATCTAGCAATTCATCAAAAAATTGCAGCGCCGCCGCGGATACCGCGCCTGCTGGAGGGCCAATTCCGTCTCCGCGCACGATATACCGGCGGTTTTTTTAGCGCGTGCGCTTTATAGCGCGGCTGTTGGAGATGCTCTAACAACGGTGGAAGAATCTGGAGCTGGCAAGAGTAGATGTGACACATGGCATCTAGTTTGCGCATGTGGGAGCAAGGATAGGGAGTGGATGTCTGGGGCTAAGCGATGTGCTGACGGCGGCGTCGCTAGTTCTGGCGGCTGGCAGCACAAAGACAAGCGAGGTAGACAAGAGGATCTGGGGGAGAAGTTGAAATGGGTCTCTCTCTCTCTCTCCATGGGCGGTGGCACCGAAACGTCTTCGACCCGTGGCTCTCAATGGGGGCATTGCACGTCGACCATCCGATGGAGATCGTGTGGCTCGTAGTGTGAGCACTGGATAAACCACACATGACACATGTGGTCAAACGATATATAGGAAGTGGCATTTGTAGATTATTTTATTTTTTTGTTGGCCATTTGATTTGTAGGCTTGAATCCTTCGATTTTCACCTAGTGATTCACTTAAAATCTATTTTGGAGGAAATTTTTTAATCCACTAAAATTTCTTAATAGAATTCCTATATTTTTCATGTGGTGTCAAATAATATGAAAATTCTTATAGCTTGTAAGACTCAAAACGACATGTCACTCAAATACTACTCCCACTAGCTAAATGCCCGTGCGTTGCTACGGTCTATACAAGTACTTTCTAACCGCAAATATTATATATTATAAAAATTCATGTCAAGATTGCCACATAATGTATGCGGAGGAGCTTTATTTTAGGAGAAGGATAGCGCCTATTTAAATGGGCTATTAAGTTCTATTTGGACAAAATTTGCCCACAGCTTCATAAATGACCCAATAATCTCAGGGAGATTAAATGTCAAGATAAATAAGGAGAGAATAAATGTCTATCTTTACACCCCCTAATTAATTGTATAATAAATAAGGAGAGAAGACCTGCCTTTTTTGTTAGGGGTAGAATCGTCACTCAAATATTGTATGTCGAGTGGGTGGCTTCACCACCAACTCGAATCTTATAGGTAAGAGATAAGATATACGGTGAGGTGCTTTTCATCTAGCAATTCATCAAAAGATTGAAGGCGAAGATCAAAGGTCGGTCGAACCACAGGCAAGGTTTTTTTTCTCGTTTGGGAAAAAATACCGGTAGATAGCGAGAAATCTGGTTTTCGGAAATACCGGCCGAAATATCGACCGAGATTTGTCAAACGAAGTTCTAAATTGGTCCAAAATATATCAAAATTCTTAAAATTTAGACATATTCTATGAATACCGGAAAATTTCGTTCGGTATTAGGAAATACCGGTTTTCGGCGAGATTTCAAAAATCTCGGCCGAGAAACAAAAACCCTGGCCACAGGTGCTGAAAACCTTCGAGCGCTCCTGCCTGTTGGCGCAAATGCAACAAGAACTATTGAATAATAAAATGGCGTGTGTACCTCATCCAACAATCGCTCGAGCAGAGGCTGTGGCTGGGAGGCAGGGATGCACCACAGCTTGCTCTTCGTATGAGATTTTCAGACGAGCAATGATTCTGATATGACGAAAAGTTTGACCCCAGTATTTTTTTTTCAAGGGAAAGCCACCACAGCAATTTTATTAATATCAAAAAAAATTGTTCAAAAGTTAGCTTCTAATGAAGCTAGGGAGTTCATCGATCCAGTTACAAGAAATCCCAGCTGAAGGATCTAGCACCGAATACGAAAGGTCACCAGGCTACTATCTCAGTAAGTGCTCAATATACGTTAAAGCGTTAAAGCTTTTTTTTTATAGCGAAAAGTACAACGTTCAACAGCAGTACAATTCCCAAAAAAGTACTAAAAAATATAAATTGGGATGGATTTTGTTGAAGGACTACCGTTATCTAATTTAGCCAATGTCATCATGGTAATCGCCGACAGCCTGAAAAGTGTGCTGATAAACACATGACAGAGAGATACTTGCAGATTGGAGATCAAGTATTGCTGAAAGTACAGCCATATGCGCAAGCATTTGCGGTCATTCGGCCTAAAGGATTCAACGAAAAATCTTGCATTTCGTAACAGAGAATTCAATTTCAACTGATGCAGATCCAAAATCACAGATTTCAAATGATTAAATTTAAATGCTGCTGCAAATTAAATGGGTAAACTGAGGCTGAACGTAAACATTATAGAAACACTGACAGTGCACTTATTTACATGGCATTCAGACTTCGGAGGACGAACTACAGACTGTTTAATTGGATCGTTTAATTGCAGTTGCTGCAATAAACATTGTACAGGCATTAAGCTCGAGAAGTAGGTCACAAATTGACTAGGGGTCTGGATGGCCCATGATGGGCTCATCGTCCCCGGAGTCGTCGTCGTCTTCTTCACTCAGCTCTTCATCGCTCGAATTGTCTTCTGGAGTTATACCAGCATCCTCTGGCTTGGCGTATTTTTCACAGAATTCTGCAGAACCAAGGAAAATGGAGTTCAGCTTTGGTGCACCGTGAGAGAGAACAGCCCAATTTACCCACATGGTTAGGAAAAAAATCTTCTGATGATGCTGCGCAACCTCTACTTGATGCACCAGAACAAATCTTGGTAAAGTTGAATGATTAAAAGAAAAGGACAGACCCAGTGCACAGAAGCTCCCACACAAGGTGGGGTCTAGGGATGGATTATATGAACCTAGTCTTACCCCTGCAAAGTGCAATGTTCAATCCCAGGACCTATTGGCACAAGTGGGGATGACTTCACCACCGCGCTAGGCCAAAAACACTATATTCTACTAGAGCAAGTTTCTTCAGGTACTCCTAGGAAAAAAACCTCTGCACCAGCAGAAATTGAAACAGCTGAACGCTTGACATGCCAGGTCCCTAGATTACCAAACCACATCCACAGCATGTTTCTCCTGGGGCTTACATGAATACAACCTACTTATCACATTACCTAGTGATCTCACATCCAGGATAAAACCCATATTGTTTTCTGGAGTTTTTCAGGGTTTCGTCATGTTCTACAAGAAAACATGCTGCAATGCTTGTACATGCCATCTCTTTCGATTTAATTTATAGGAAGCCTCCATTATGTTGCTACAAAAAAATGTACCCTCCATGGCGACCAAAAAACACTTTCCTGAATAGTAGAGTCTAATTATTGATGTATCATACATGTAAGTCTTATGCATCTACGCATCACCTTGCATGCATAAAAGTTACCTAAAAGTTATATTATACATAAAGGCTAGGATATTAGAATTGAACACCGGCAATGGGCAGTCAGGTCAGTATTTCCCACAAAAAAACTTGTATTTAGATTACTAAGATGGGATAAAACCATAAACAGATTATAATTACACAAACATCTCTTCATACTACATCAAAATATGCCTACTGCAGCCAATGTATGGTAACCACACATCACGCCAACAATGTTTTAGAACTTATGTTATGACTTAGGGATCTAATGCAAACTAAGACTACATACAAAAAGTTAATCCTCTAATCCTGGTACAGTCCCTGATAATAAATTGCTCTATCAATATTCTGTACTTCAACCTATATGATAAATTTAAAACCAACATTCCTTAGAGGCTTCTTACCTAAAACATGTCTAAAAGTCGCCTTGTTTATTATTTATTATTGGTTATTGTCTAAATGAACTTAGCATGGGAAGCCAAAAGGATAAGGCAGGATGCAAGACCGCCATGAATAACAAAGGAGACAGATTTACTCTTCCTACTAGTTCGCCAAGGAGTGCAAAGACTAAAGAGAATCAATGGATAACATAATGACTATGGATGCCACTGTTGTGCGTGTTAAGTAAATATGGTCACCTTTCACTTTAAGTTCATAAGCAGGGCGATCGCGCATCAACAGTGCAGCAGCTTCTCCGTTCAATGGATCGGAAGGATTTGGGTATAATAAAAGTTGCGGTAGGAAGACTTCAAATACATTAACAAGATCTGTAAAATGCGGCATATAGGTTAAAAGTTGAGACTGTTGTAACTAAACTGGTAGAGCTCAATTCAAGAAAGGTGATTAGCAGGGACATCTACAGAAATAGAGATAGAAAGATCAAATTTACCAAACATTGGACTCCATGTCTGGTTAATGACATCCAAACAGACAGAACCAGACCTACATTTTACATCCATCCACAAGTGGTTAGGAAATAGGAAGTAGTTATTGTGGTTTGAATCAAAGTGAGCATAAAAAGATACTGAATACGAGAATACTTACAGTTCATCAACATTCGGGTGATATATCTTGTTAACAAAACCAATTGATGGAGATCTGTAAGGATACGCATCAGGCAATTCTACTCTAACCTTCCATACACCTCCTTGATAGAGACCTACAAAATTCAGGCAGAACACAAATCAACCCAATGGAGCAGCTCATCTTAGTTTTGCTGGTATGAAAACATGACTGAAGCTTAATAACAGCTACTAAAGGCATTCATACAAAAAGGAAATTCTGCCAGCGACACTAAATTTTGAGATCTATTAATCCACCGTCTTTTTTAAGCTAAATCAGTAGTATAAGCAACAGGCAACAATGGCGTACAAAGAAAAGAAAGTCTCGGAACATGTCTAGCTCCATCCAGATTCAGAAACCACGAGCTACGAGGTACTAATCGGGTCCAAAGAACTGAATCGAAATCGGCCCTGTGCGGCAACAAGAACAACAACCGTCCGTACTTTCGTTAGGCCCACGGAACTCGACGAAGAACTCCTGCATCCCGTCATTCACCATCTCGACCTTGTAGTCGCTCATCATCCTGCAAGCGCGAGAAATCCAGATCAGGGAATCCCCCATCGAAATCCAAGAAAAATCTAAGATGAGTCCGTCATGCTCACAGCTTCATCAGGTCCATCTCCCGGCGCTTGCTCGGTGAGGACATCTTGGGAGGAGAGGAGGAGAAGAGACAGGAATCCGCCGCTCCGCTTGCCAAGATGCGTTCTTGGAGATAAGAGGGGAGGGATGGAGAAGATCGAGTCGGGTGTCCTGTGGCGAGGCGATGGGCAAGGACAGGAGGTGAGGAAAGCACAGGGGAAAGGGACAAGGCCACGGAGAGGGGAAGACGAAGGATGGATGCAGGGGAAACTGGTATAGGGTGGGGATGATTAGTTGCTACTTAAATAAATAAATCATTTTAAAATAATTAATCTGGGGAACCGACGCTACTTATATAGTTTTCTTACTACTGAAACATTGGTATAGTACCAGATTTATCTTGAATCTGTCATCGAAAAATAACTTCCTCCGAGTGGAGTACGGCCTACGTTTTCTGGTCCCAGTCAAAACTCACGGCTCACGATGTATAGTTTTCGATTTTTCATGTCTTTCTACTCCGAGAAATGGGATCGTTATGATTATCTTTAATAGTGTTATCTTGGGGGAAATGTATTTTTGATCCTATGTGTATACGCTTTCTTTATTTAAAAAATAAAATTTTGCACGTTAAATAAATTAAAGAAATGTATACATGTATATCTTCACATTCAACGTGCTCGCATAAAGTTTCGTCAAAAACAAATATTGTTTGTAGACTCTGTAAAAAAAGGCAAAAAAAACATGTTGTGAATTAGTATCAAATTTTATTATTTTTATATAGACCACAGACCAAGTCGATTTTTCTTTGAAACGACTTTATAAACATGAAGATGTACACAAAATATTTTTGTTTGAAATTTTGGAATTTTCAAATATGTTAAAAATGTAAATCAGATAAAAGGTGCATTTGCACGTAGGAGCAAAATAGCCATGTTCGCGTATTTTTTTTGTTGGTGGATAACCTGTTTCGACACGATCCATGACATTGGCTTCACCAGCATGCATCCGAAGGGGTGTCAGAGCCTTCATCGGCATGAATTCGCACAAAAAAAACTTCATCTACATGCGGAGATTTACAAATACGCGGCATTGAGGTTCTCCCACCAAAGCCTAGTGATTTTTAGCTATCTGCTCAGACTAGGCAACCTGAGGGGTCTGCAACACCACCTCATACAAGGGTACCAAGCCAGCAGGAGCAAAAAAGTCAGGCACCCAAGATCCGAAACCAAATGCCTTGTAGTTGGTGCGTATCCCATTGAACCCACACATAAATCAGGAACACAGTGATGCTCGGTGTCGAGGTGAGACACTCGTGGCGCTGCAAGGCATGCTAGTGGGTTGAGAGGGCGCCATGGATTGCGGGAATCGCATGCAAGTTAGATGTTCTCCAAATAGCAGGAGCACCAAAGGGGATCTTTGCACACAACCGCATGGTTTTCATGAAGCGAGGCATCTGCAACACCTACCAAAAATCCAAGCGGGATGAGGCGAGGGGTGACGCTGGAGTAACTCACATCGTATGGCGTGGACCGCACTGGGTCATCACCTGTTTCTAACCACCTCTCATCTCTGTGTCACGTCCCACATAAGGTTTTACAGCTAAGTACGGGCTTTTAGTAGCCCGTGGTGTCATCGAGTCCAACTCCTTCTTGTCCAAGTCATCATCCTCTTTTCGGAGGGAGGCCCATGACCCGGTCGCCATATCACACGCATGATCGGGATCCCGCTAGACTGGTGCCCCTCCGAAGCATCCAATAGTAGCTCTAGAGACAACACAACCGCGTCGTAATCTCCATCTTCTCCTTCTGTGCCATCGATATCTGAAACAGGAGCTAGAATCTCCTCATCATCTCCACCTTCGTCTTTGTTGCCATCGGAGCCAGGAGCCGAGGCAAGCGTAGCCGTCGGAACATCGTGAGAGGTTGATACGTCCAAAACGTATCTCCTTTCCCGAACACTTTTGTTATTGTTTCTCCCCTAATTTGTGTGTTTTGAATACAACTAACACGGACTAACGCTGTTTTCAGCAGAATTGCCCTGGTGTCTTGTTTTTGTGTAGAAATCCGACTTTCAGGAAAAAATCCCGGAAAATACTGCAAAATTCCTATTTTACTAGAAGACCCACGGAGCCAGAAGACGAGACGGAGAGGGGCTGGGAGCCAGGCTCACCACCAGGGGGCGCGGCCCAGGCCTGGCCGCGCCCACCTGTGGTGAGGCCACCTCGGCCATCGCCTCGACCCCTCCTTCCGCCTACATATACCCTCTGACCTGAAAGGAGTGGAGGTTTGGCGTTTTTTCCAGATAGACTTCTGCTGCGCCGCCACCACCAGAAACCGCGATTCGGAACCAGAAACTCCGTTCTGGCACCCTGCCGGGACGGGGATTTGGAGGAGATCTTCATCACCATCATCACCGACGTCTCTCCATCAACCATCCATGACCCCCCCCCCCATCCATGTGTGAGTAATTCCCACTATAGGCGAAGGGGATGGTAGGGATTGGATGAGATCATTCATGTAATTTGCTATGAGATTGTTAGGGCATAGTGCCTAGTATCTATTCTTAGTGCTTATGACATTATTGCAACTTGTTGTGCTTAATGCTTGTGACTTTGGGCCCGAGTGTCATGATCTCAGATCTGAACTAGTTATTGTTTTATGATGATACTTGTTGTTTATGATCTTACCTGCAAGTTGTATACACATATCGTTGTCCAGAACCCGAGGCCCCAAAGTGACAGCAATTGGGATAACCGGAGGGGGTGGCTATGATGTGAGGATCACATGTGTTCACAGAGTGTTAATGCTTTACTCCGGTACTTTATTAAAAGGAGTACCTTAATTACCAGTAGATTCCCTTGAGGCCCTGCTGCAAACAGGCTAGTAGGACAGAAAATGTCGTGCAAGTTTCTCATTGCGAGCATGTACGCTATATACGAAACACATGCCTATGGTTGTTTAGTACTAGGATGCTTTATCTTTATTTATCTGCAATTGCCCATGTCTCACTGATTTCATGAATTATCTTATCCATGCAACGCCCGTTCATCTATCCCTATGCCTACAGTATTTAATCCTATTGTTTACTATTGCTATTATTACCGTCTTTACTTTATTATCGTTGCTACTATTTTACTACTATCACCACTATAAAACGGTTGCTACTGATAAATCGCTGCGAGCAAGTCTGTTTCCAGGTGCAGCTGAATTGACAACTCATCTGTTAAGGCTTATAATTATTCTTTGGCTCCCCTTGTGTCGAATCAATAAATTTGGGTTTTACTTCCCTCAAAGACTGTTGCGATCCCCTATACTTGTGGGTCATCAAGACTATTTTCTGGCGCCGTTGTCGGGGAGCATAGCTTTATTTGTAAGTTCACTTGGGATTCATATTGTTCGCTGCAATCCATTCATCATGGGTAAACCTCGTGATGGAAAGTTTCCTATATTGCTATCCACTACAAGAAGAGGTACGACTCTGAACACCTCTGTTGCTCTTGATTCGCCATCTGTTATGAGTAAGTTGCTTACACCACCGCATGCACATGCTACTTCTTTTGCTGAGTTTGAAAATGCTACTGATAGTTTTGATGATGCTTCTACTCTGCTTGATGAGAGTGGTTCGTTAGGTTCCTTTTTAGATGCTACAATTGCTAGGACTAAGAAATTGGGGAATGCTACTGTTACGCTTGCTAGTTCACCTGAGTCTAGGGAATGCCCTAGTGACGATCTTGATGATGCTTATGTTGAGTTAGATGACGATTTTATTTATGAATCTCATACTACTAGTGATGATGATGCTATTAGAGATCTTTATGCAAGACGTGTTGTTAGATACAAGTTATCTCCTGATGCTAAGTTTGCTGCTTCTCCCATACATATTAGTGATAAAGACTATAATTTCTCTTTGGATTTATCTTACATATCTATTGTTGAGAAAGAACCTTTTTGTGGTACTGAAAGTAAGAGCGCTATGGAGCACATGAATAAGCTTTCTTCTTTGAGTAATTTGTTTTCTGATGATACTAAGCTGCGTATATACTTTGTTGCTAAGATTTTCCCTTTTTCATAATTTGGTTTAATAATTTGTCTCCTGGATCTATTGATAGTCCTATTTCTTTGGTTAACACTTTCTTTTAGAAATATTTTCCTGCTAGTGCTCAACATGCTGCTTTGCAGAAAATCTTTGACTTTGAGCAGGTAAAAGGAGAGAAACTACCGGAATCATGGGGAAGATTTTTCTCTTTAATTAACTGCCTGGAGAGCCATTACCTAAAAATGAACTCCTTGATATATTTTATAATGGACTAACTATTGAATCTAAGACATACTTGGATAGTTGTGCTGGTGGTGTTTTCAGGAAAAAGACTCCAGCTGAAGCTGAAGAATTAATGGCTAAAATAAGCCGGAATTATGATGATTGGACTATGGCTGAGTCAGCACCAACGCCAACACCAACACCAGCACCAATGCCAGCGCCGACACCCAAGAAGATAGGGATGATTGAATTAAATAATGAAATAATGAGAGAAGCCAAGAAATCTCTTAAGGAGAAGGGTATTAAATCTGAAGACGTGACGAATCTACCACCTATAGAAGAACTATGTAAGCCAATCCCTCGCTCATCTACTATTGAGGTACACTCTCTCCAGCGCTTTGATAATATAGATATTCCTTACTCTAAACCTCTTGATCAATGCTTAGATGAGTTTGATAATTTTATTGTTAAGCAAGATAATTTTAATAAGAGAGTGTAGAATCATTTGTTGGAAAATTCTAGAGCTATTGACAAGTTGCAGGATATTGTGGAGAGAACCTCTAATGATGTGAAGATGCTTGTTAAACATTTTCAAATGATTCAAACTCAAATTGATCAGCTTACCATGGTGCAAAAAGATTTGCTAGTAAATGCCGCAAGAGAAAAACAAGGGTGTGAAATACGCACTAGAGGTGGTGCTACTACTTAAGATCCCTTATATCCTGAAGGGCATCCTAAGAGAATCGAGCAGGATTCTCAACGTGCTACAAGTGATGGTAATCCTTTCAGGAAGAAGAAGAAGAAGAAGAAGCACAAAGCATTTGCGGAATCTTTTGAAACAGGTAAGGATCCTAATAGTGTTTATATTTCTGATGCTGAAACCGAGAGTGGTAATGCTTCTGATAAAGAAGAAGTTGAAGAGGAACCAGAAAAGCTTGCTAAGAATGCAAAGTACACTAAGGAAAACTTCATTGCCAACAAGCATGGTAATGAGAGAGAACCTTGGGTGCAGAAACCAATGCCTTTTCCTGGTAAGAAACACAACTCCAAGGAAGAAGAACACTACAACAGGTTTTGTGAATAGATGAGACCTCTATTTTTGCAAATTCCTTTGACTAATGCTATTAAAATGCCTCCTTATTCAAAGTATATGAAATATATTGTTACTAACAAAAGGAAGATTCCCAGTGAGGAAATTTCCACTTTACTTGCTAATTACTCTTTTGATGGTGAAGTTCCAGAGAAGCTTGGTGATCTAGGTGTACCGACTATTCCTTGCTCTATTAAAAATAACTATTTTAGAACTGCTTTATGTGATTTGAGAGCCGGAGTTAGTGTGATGCCTTTTACTCTCTACAAGAGACTTGATTTAGAAAAGTTGATATCGACTGATATATCTTTGCAAATGGTTGATAAATCTACTACTATTCCTATTGGTATCCGTGAGAATGTTCATGTTCAAGTTGCTAATAATTATTTGATATTGACTGACTTTGTTGTGTTGGAAATGCCAGAAGACGACAATATGTCTATTATTCTTAGGAGACCTTTTCTAAACACTGCAGGTGTTGTTATTGATTGCAATCAAGGAAAAGTAACTTTTAATGTCAATGATAAAGAGCACACGGTGTATTTTCCAAGAAGAATGATAGAAAATATGCTCTAAATTCAATCAAGAATATTGAGACCATTAGAGTTGGTCAAATTATTTGTTCAGAGCCAAAGCCGAAAGAAGAATATCAAATTGTTATGATTGGGACTATGCCTATCAAGGTTGGGGTAACATAATCATTTAGTGAAATTCAGAGTTTTGCTTCATAGAAAAGTGGTTTGGTAACAAGACCTGATCAACCTTGTTAACGAAGCAGTTTTCAAATGAATAAAACTATGTTTTCACCGCATTTACTTTTGTTTCTACCTTGTTCATTTTCGTTTTCGCTGTTTAGTTTCATATTAGAATATCTTAGAGCTGCTGTAAGGTTGGGTTGGAATTGCTTTCTATCATTCCATCTTTGTTTTTCCGAGTTTTATTCTCTTATCATTTTTCTGAAAAATCCTCAAAAATAAAGTTTCTCAAAAAATTCCAGAAATATCTTTTTAAATTTTTATGTTAAAAAATGGGGCAGAGAGGCACCTGGGAGACCCTAGGGGGACCCACCATGCCACCTCACCACCAGGGGGCGCGGCCCAAGCCTGGCCGCGCCCACCTATGGTGAGGGGGGCCCCTGGCCTCTCACTTATCTCTTCATCCTCACTTCCTTCTCTCTCCCAAAATATCTCAACACCCCAGCTCAAACCCATGTTCTTGCCGCTCTCCATCGCGATTTTTCGATCTCCTTGCTCAGCCCATCTTTGATGCTGAGATTTGGAGCAATTGTTCTCCGGTATGTGACTCCTTCGGTTGTCCAAGTAGAATTTTATTTAGTGGAGTATTTCTTGAGTATTTTAGCTCTATAGGTGACAGGTGAAATGAGATTGCATGCTTATCCTATTGCTTAGAAATGTTATTTTGATGCATGTTAGCTCTCTTGTAACTCCCTATAGTAGTTTCCTACATTTGTTTGTCTCAAAATCATTTTTTATGAGGTTTGTCAAAAAAATCAGAAGAGGGAAATGGACAACTACACCTATGGAGAAGTCTTTGAAAGAGAAGCACCAAGGTCATCAAGGCATTCAAGATCCATTGCTCAATATAGGACATCCTACAATGAAGATCTTATGTCACCGAACATTGGCGAAGAGGGGGGTGATGGAGATGCGCATCCATCCACCTTCCCTTGTGCTAACTTTTTCAGTGATGTAGGGATTCTTGAGGATTTCTTACTCCTTGTTAACAGGGTTGGATTGACTACATACATGACGGATGAGAGTAATCAATATGCTTTGCTTACAAAGATTTTTGTTGAAAGCTTTAAATTCACTAACTCTCATTTTAAGCCTTCCATTGCATTTAAGATTTATGATAAGTCTATCACCATGTCTTTGGAAAAGTTTTTTGGTATTCTAGGTATTCCCATGTTTGGGACAGCCAAGAAGATGCTGCAACAACCAACTGATTTGTTGGAGCTCTACCGAGGAGTAACTAACGATGATGACCGCATAGCACAGTGTGGCAAGATAAGAAACATTCAACTCCCAGCTATTAGATATTTTACTTACTATCTTGCCACTAGTATTCTTGGTAGGGGGAACACTAGCAATATCTCTAACTATCATTTAGCTTTTCTAGCTACTGCGCTTGATGTTAGCAAAAAGTATAACCTCGGTGCTCTTATTGCTCGTCGCCTAGCCGATAGGGGACCTATTTATGGAGGCATTATTGATGCGTGCATTATTGCTGCTCTAGGAGTTTCTATTGCTCCTCATGATATATTGTTAGCTCCACAGAGGCTCGATCTTGCTGCCATGAAGCTCCATCACTTTGTTACTGCTAACTCATGTGCAGGGAAATTAGTTTATAGAATGTTATTCACTGATGGAGAGGAAAGGGAAGTTCCCTTGCCACAGCCCAGTTTGTTCAGTATTCACAGGAGGCCATGGTCGCGCTCGAAGGAGGAGTTGGACGAGCAGCTTGGGTTGCTCGGCTTCCATATACAGCATGGCGCTGTGGACCAGGAGGAAGAGGAGGCGCCGGCCGATCACTACGCCGCGTACCACACCGGGGCACCCTCGAGCTCATATCAGGACGAAGGTGCTTCTTCATCATATTTTGGGGATGCCACTTCATGGCCGAGCTGGGATTGATCTCCACTTAGGCTAAAAGCCTAAGCTTGGGGCGAGGTGCGCCGATGATACACTCATCTACATATCATATTTTGTCGGTACTTTGTATATCCATGTTTCGCTTTCTTTTCTTTGTTGTTCTCATTCTTATTTCTACTTTCTAAAACGCAAAAAGACCAAAAATATTTTCGTTGTTTCTCTTTGTTTGCCTTTTTAGTTTTCTAGCTTTGGTTTGCTTTACTTTCTGTTTTTAGTTTGATATTTGAAAAATCCAAAAATATTTTGCTTTGTTTGTTGTTTCCTTCTGTTCTTGTTTCAAAATTCAAAAATCCAAAAAAAATTGTTGTTCTTCTTCGGTTTTGTAAAGTTTGTTGCAGAGTTCAGTCTCCCGTGACTCCATTGGAGCTTGGTATTCACTTCATATTATTCAAGCCACACAAGTGAAAGGCAATAATGACGACATATGACAATCCGAGATGTGGTAAGAGGCTGGTATGAACTCTATTTCTTTTCATTTTTGTACAAATACTCATCTATGTGGACATGCTTAGTCGGTTCATGTAAGGTATATGTTATTTAATGGATGCTTTGTAGTTCTTGCTCTCATATGATTAGTTCTAATTTACTAATAGTTTGTAGCATGTCATGTAGATGCTTGCTTGCATTGTTTTATTCATAATATGGTATGATATTGTGGTATCCTCCTCTGAAAGTTTCATTTGAATCGACTTGGCACATGATCAAGCATGCATATGACTGAACAAAAAGTCAATTAAGCCTCGATGATTTACTTTGCCTCAGAGTTCTTGTATCATTTTTATGCCTATATTAATTTTGTTTTGTCGCAAGCATGATTATGATAGTTATTGCTCTGTCGATTGTCGCTTCCCAGTCTTTTGCTAGCCTTCACTTGTACTGAGAGGGAATACTTCTCGTGCATCCAACTCCTAAAAACCAAGTAACCCCAAAGAGTCCACTATAAATTCCTATGCATGGTATTTGCAAGCCATTCCAAGTAAATTTTTATGTGCTACCTTTCAAAACTTTCAGCTACTTCTCATTTTGTGCCATTGTTTTTAGCTCATGAGGACGTAGTGGTCAGAATTGCTATCTTTCATATTAAATTTAGTACCCCTCGACTAGGCAGCTTCATCTTCTCGTCATTAATTTTGCAAGGGAGCTGGTCAGACCATTGTAATCTATATCTTAAAAAAGGCACTCCTCCATGGTATGTGAAATTTGGTGGGCACCCGATGGAATCGGTTAGCCATGGTTTGAGAAAGGAAAAAGTGGGGAGGAGTGCCAAAGCTTTATAAAAGAGCCCCAATGTGCCAAATTTTTAAAGAACTCGGAACCGCTCTCACTTGTTTAGTATGGAAGATAGTAAGTCCCCATTGCCAGTCGTTGACATGAAACAACCACCTCTCAAAATAAATTTGTATCTCTGTTTTACAAATGAAAAGCTCTAGCACATGTTAAATCACTGCTTCCCTCTGCGAAGGGCCTTTCTTTTACTTTTATGTTGAGTCTTCATCTTCTAACTTTAAATACCTTCTTGAGAGCATAGCTGTTATTCTTAGTGTAATGTGCTTGTCCTAGAACACGGTTAATTGTGGTATAACTTTGATGCTTGTATCTTTGATATTTTTACTTGTAGTCTTCCCTTAAACTTCAGAGGTGCCTCAGCATTTATGTTTTGCTCCACAAATAAAAGCAAGCGGGATACCACTCTTCCATATCATTTTATGAACATTACAATCTTGTGGCTTCTTATGTTCATGTTGCTTGTTATTAGTGCATTGGCACTCTTTCATAGCTTGCTTGACTATGAGGTAACATTAGTTGCATATTTCTTATTATGAATTGCCTGAGTACTTGATCATATAGTGAGAATATATACATCTTACAAAGCAAATGTGTTCGTGAAAGTTTCTTTTATCGCTCTCAGTTGTTAACTGAATTGCTTGAGGACAAGCAAATAGCTAAGCTTGGGGGGAGTTGATACGTCCAAAACGTATCTACTTTCCCGAACACTTTTGCTATTGTTTCTCCCCTAATTTATGTGTTTTGAATACAACTAACACAGACTAACACTGTTTTCAGCAGAATTGCTCTGGTGTCTTGTTTTTGTGTAGAAATCCAACTTTCAGGAAAAATCCCGGAAAATACTGCAAAATTCCTATTTTACCAGAAGACCCACGGAGCCAGAAGACGAGACGAACAGGGGCTGGGAGCCAGGCTCACCACCAGGGGGCGCGGCCCAGGCCTGGCCACACCCACCTGTGGTGAGGCCACCTCGGCCATCGCCTCGACCCTTCCTTCCACCAACATATACCCTCTGACCTGAAAGGAGTGGAGGTTCGACGTTTTTTCCAGATAGACTTCTGCTATGATGTGAGGATCACATGTGTTCACAGAGTGTTAATGCTTTGCTCCAGTACTTTATTAAAAGGAGTACCTTAATTATTAGTAGATTCCCTTGAGGCCCTGCTGCAAACAGGCTGGTAGGACAGAAGATGTCGTGCAAGTTTCTTATTGCGAGCACGTATGACTATATACGGAACACATGCCTATGGTTGTTTAGTACTAGGATGCTTTATCTTTATTTATCTGCAATTGCCCATGTCTCACTGATTTCATGAATTATCTTATCCATGCAACGCCCGTTCATCTATCTCTATGACTACAGTATTTAATCCTACTATTTACTATTGCTATTATTACCGTCTTTACTTTATTATTGTTGCTACTATTTTACTACTATCACCACTATAAAAATGTTGCTACTGATAAACCGCTGCGAGCAAGTCTGTTTCCAGGTGCAGCTGAATTGATAACTCATATGTTAAGGCTTATAAATATTCTTTGGCTCCCCTTGTGTCGAATCAATAAATTTGGGTTTTACTTCCCTCGAAGACTGTTGCGATCCCCTATACTTGTGGGTCATCAGAGGTCGGGAGCAGAGTCCCTACTAGAGACAACAGATTCCTTGGGTAGCAGAGGGCCATAGGGTCAAAGAGGCCACCATCCTAGGACGAGTAGAGCGAAAGGCGCGAGCACGCACATGAGCTTCCTGGCATGAACTGCTGAATTGGATGTGCGACCGACAAGGATAGTCTCGACAAGCTTGTTAGCGTGGATGTGGGTGGCCGTGAAGGAGATAATTCCCTAGAGGCAATAGTTATAATAAAATGAATTATTAGTTAACTCCAAGGTGAAATTCTTTTCGGTTAAATGTTAACCATTCTAGCAACTAAGCATAGAGTTACATGGAGCCTATTATAAGCTTTCGATCATTTGAAATCCATATGTGGAACCTTGAAGGTCATATAAGGAACTTTATGCGGGCTATGTTATTCAATGGTCATCAGTTCATACATCATGCACTTGTCGTGTGATGGCTGGCGTGTAGTTGATGATGATTATAGCCAGGCAGTTGGGAACCCCAAGCGGAAGGTATGATGAGCACAGCAGCAATTTTTTCCCTCAGTTAGAAACCAAGGTTTATCGATCGAAGAAGAAAAAGCCAATACGACTGAAGGTGATGCTTGCAAGCTTTGCGACAGCTCCGGACAATTTATATGGCGCCTCGTCCAAGCTTTGCTTTGCGAGCAGCAACGTGGAACCTGCACACAACACAACCAAGTACTTTGTTCCCAACTTGCGATGAGGTTGTCAATCTCACCGGTTTGCTTGAAACAAAGGGTATGAGCATATCGAGTGGAAAATAGTAGAAGTATGCGAGTAAAGTAAACAGTGCGAGTAAAGTAAACAGGTGGTAGTAATATGATGGAAATAGGACCGGGGTCCACAGTTCACTAGTGGTGTCTCTCCATAAAATAAGTAACACATGCTGGGTAAACAAATTATAGTTGGGCAATTGATAGAATAAAGATAACGTGATATGTCAAGAAGATCACTATGCGATTTACTCTGGGCATTACAACAAAATACATAGACCGCCATCCAACTGCATCTATGACTAATAATCCACTCACGGGGATATCATCCGAACACCCCATGAGTATTAAGTTGCGAACAACAGATAATTGCATTAAGCAAAGTGTGTAATGTAAACAAAGCATATGCCCTCGAGCATATGAATGTTGTTTTCTCCCTAGTGGCAATAGCACATCTACAACCTTAGAGGTTTCTGTCACTCCCCCAGATTAAATAGAGGCATGAACCCAACTATCGAGCATAAATACCCCCTCTTGTAGTTACTAGCAACTACTTGGCCAAGATAGCTACTAACAACGGAGAGCATGCAAGATCATAAACAACATAGAGATAACATAAGATATATTTCAGTATAGCAACTCAATCATAACACCAATATTTATCGGATCCCAACAAACCAAACATGTAGAATTACATAACGGTGATCTCAATCATGTAGGGCAGCTCATGAGATCTAAACATGAAGCACATGGTGGAGAGGACAACCATCTAGCTACTGCTATGGACCCATAGTCCAAGGTAGACTACTCACTCATCGCTCCGGAGGCAAGCATGGCGATGAAGAAGACCTCCGGTGGCGATTCCCCTATCCGGCAGGGTGCTGGGAAGAGCTTCTGGACCCTCCCGATCTCGGGTCGACGACGGCGGCGGATCGCGATGTGTTTCTGGAAAATTGATCGGGTCCTTAGGTTTTTCCCGTCGGGGGGTCTTTATAGGCGAAGGGGCATCGTCAGAAGTGGACCGAGGTGGTCTCACACATAGGGGGCGCGACCAGGGGCTGGGCCGCGCCGCCCTAGTGTGAGGGCCCCTCGTGGCCCCACTCCATCTCCTCTTCGGTTCTCTGGAAGCTCCGTGAAATATCTGGACGACTGGCTTTTGTTTCGTCCAATTCCGAGAATATTTCCTGTGTAACTTTTCTAAAACACAAAAACAGCAAAAAAAAAACAGGGAACTGGCACTGTGGCATCTCGTTAATAGGTTAGTTCCGGAAAATGCATAAAAGTGCCACAAAGTGTAATGAAACATTAGGCAAATGATGTAAAAACAAGCATGGAGCATCAAAAATTATGGATACGTTGGAGACGTATCAGCATCCCCAAGCTGAACTCCTGCTCGTCCTCGAGTAGGTAAGTGATAACAAAAGAAATAATTTTTAAGGTGACATGCACCTACACAATCTGGATCATCTAAGTAAGCATTGCAAGCTGGGATCAAAAGAACTTAAAACATGGGTATGAAAGATGTAATCTTGACAATAACAACTTAGCAACCATGTTATAACATGAAAAATGAACATAAACAAAAGATCATGAAAATGAAACAATGAAATTCAAACGTGTGTTCAAATCATAAGGAAAAACATATAAATGGTTTTCAGCTTGTCCTTCATGGAGAGCAAAACATATATGCATAGGACACCTTCAAGTTTAAGAGGGCGACTAGATACAAATAATTTGAGAACAAGTGAAACCAACAATATGAATCAATCAATGAAAACTTTGGGACAATGCACATTATACTAAGAATGACAACTATGCTCTCTTAATGGTGCATAAAGATAGAAGGTGGTGACTCAACATAAAAGTAAAAGAAAGGCCCTTCGCGGAGGGAAGCAGTGATTGCAAGTTTTATAACCTTCAAAAATTATGGTACTTACCGGCTTTGAGCTCTCATTGCCCCCATCATAAGCATCTTGAATGGTTAAAGTTAATGCGAGAACAATTATGATGCATATGCTTGACAAATCATAAGTTGAAAACCTCGTGTCCCGTGAATACGAGTACCCAAACCTCATGCTACTTTACTTAGAGTCCCAAGCAAGGCTCTTGTCATTGTAAGTATATGCGTATCATCGAGAACCGCCAACGGGGTACCTCCGTGCCCGATGACATGGAACAAGCCCACATCAAAATGACAGGACAAGCAGACAATGAACACCTCGACATCTCTTTTATTTACCATTTGTATAGCTTTTTATTTTGAGATGCGTCGTCGAATGTCCACTATGGGCATGCTGCAAATTTTTACCATGAATTATACATGGCTTAGATTGGCGGCCCAAGCGTTTCTCTAACACATATACAAACTCCATGATCCTCGCAAGATTCCCAATTCATTTCACACCGCGGGCATCCATAAACAAAAGATCACGATATCAACTCAAATAAGAAGTGCAATGTTGAAAGCTTGCCCCATGACGGCATGGCTGGGCTAGTCTCCAACTTACAACTTGCAAGCATAACAACTCAACATAAGAGACCACAATGTCAAATTTTTAAGGACAAGAAAAAGTAAAGTGTGCCTTCCGGTTCGTGAGAGCTTTACTGACCAATTTTCGCATAACACTGGTAAGAGTTTAATTTGAAGAGAAGATAAAAGCAAGTCAAATTTACTTGGAATAGCAAATTGCTAATAGGTATGTATGGTGGACACTTTGACAAACTTGGTTTTTAGGAGTTGGATGCACGAGTAGAGCTCATACTCAGTACAAGGCGAGGGCTAGCAAAAGATTGGGAGCGACCAACTAAGAGAGCAATAATGGCCATAATCATGCAAAGCGACAAAGCGACATTAAAAGAAGCATAAGATGGCATCAAAAGTCAAAAACTAAATGATCATAGAGGCTATTGGTGACTTTGTAAGAGTCTAACATGTGTGAGCATGCGCCAAGTCAACCCAAATAAAGCATCAAGGAGAAAACCAAAATAATGTTTCCAAACGATAAAAATAACGCATGATTTTTTCAAAGGCTCATTAAGCAATCTCAGTTATTTGAGACAAGTCATGCTACAGCAAAACCACTAAGCATACTATCAAAAAGACATCAAGCATGACATGAAAAAGCCTAAGCCGCAGTCTACACAAGCTCCTTCTTGTACCACTTTTTTGCACAAAGCTTTTTCTCTTTTCCAACACCATTCAAACTTTTTCAATCCAACTCTTTTGAGGAAAACCAACATGGTCCAGAGGCAAAAATACACCTTGATAAATAAATATAAGAAGATCTAAATGCAAATCAAGGCGAAAATGAAAACCAAAAGCAGTAGCAGAAAAAGAAGAACACTCGGTTTTTGATAAGAGTGAAAACTAGAGCGTTCTTGGCAAATGAAAAGCAAGACAACTTCTCCAAAAGAAATTTGTTGGGGTCCAACCATTTATTGCAGCAAACAAAACTAAACTAATAATGAAAACTAAAATAACTGACGTGCGGTGACCCAGCATACCACTACATGTTGTAGTATGCAAGTCGTTGACATAACACTTGCGGAACAAGCCTCCACAAATATTACATCCCTCAAAATGGTACAACAGAAACATTGCGGGCCCAAATACAACTGTTCAACATTTTATTACAAACCAAAGCGTGATGATACGAAATGCTCCTCATAAGAGAACACTTCAAGTGCTCCGTGTTTACAACCACTGAAATACTCAAATAATTAAAAACGAGAAGAACTCAACAACTTATTCATATTCTACAGTTGCTCGGTTCCCCGGCTACAGTACTACCCTATTAGTTAGTATTCCTTCACTCTGACTCTTCGCCGAAGGATGCTCCGTAGCGAATGAAGTAATCCACGCCTTCGACGCCACGAGAGAGATCTGGCTCCTCGTAGAAGATGTCCTGCTGGCCTTCGATTGTGTTCAGAGTGGCTTCGTCGAGCTCTTCACAGTCTAGCAAGGGTTTAAGAGATTGGGGTGAGTAACGAGCGTTACCCAGCAAGTTTCTTTAGAAAGAAGTTGTGTGATATGCACTATCTACAGCCATAGACCCAAAAGAGTCGGAGGCCTATGCAAGGTTTTGTCAATGTTTCTTGAAAGATTGCTTTTACTTTAGAAAACTATGCCCATCAGCCAACACAGGTAGTAGTGCCTTGAGAGCACCTTTCCTACAGCGTTCGTAGCTCCTTCCCGGAACAAGGGGTAACATGTCACATCCTTTTACACTCTGCAGAGGTGTGTCCTTCCAAAAGAGATCAAAGTCTTGCTGCACAACCGGGCGTACATTCCCGTCCACACTTCCATGGTGTGGGGCCTAGTCATTGATCCAAGCCAATCACTGCCTTCTCCGCACAACGCATGCCCACCCAATTCACGCAAGCAGGTTGTGCCCCTGATATTCACCCTCAACGATGAAGTACCAAGGCGTCCCTTGCGGACCATCATAGACACCAGTGCCGTGAGAACTGAGGTGTCCCACCCATATGCAAGTAGTCCCACAAGATCTACTGCGACCGGCAACTGGCTTCCCGTTGATATGCGAACGAGAGAAGATACAGCTGACTTTCCCGTCCCATTCCAAGTCTCTTGGACGACATGGTTTTTACGGTGCTAGAATAACTGTGGCATTGGTAGTTAATCCTAGGTTTACTTTCCCGTGCAAGTGGAACCTCCACCACCACAATCTTACCGTGGTTCCACCGGCCAGCCTTCCTAGGTTATCACCACTGGTCGATAACCACTAGTCATATTACTTATGAAAATAGGTTTTCCATCATTTTTGAAATGTTAGAGTTTGAAGTCAACACTTTGCAAGAAGTTTCAAAATCAGTGCAACCAAGAGGTATGAGCAAGATAAACTTGCCTTGTGACTAAAAGGTAATGGAGTCGGATACTTGGCGATGCTCCTGATCTCCTTGTTCTACAGAAATCCAAGCATTGTCCAGTAAGGACAATGTTTCAAGAAACAACTGGATGCTATGCACAATGATATGCTATGCATGGTGATTTATGGACTTGGTTTTCTTATTTGTGTGTTTTACCCAAGACTTACTAGGGTTTAAAGATTTTTCTAAAACACAAGTTTTATTTGTGTGTTTTACCCTATTAAAGTGTTGAGACAATTATGTAAAGTTTGAAATTAAAGTTTAAGTTATAAAACTCTTGTTGAGTTATTTGGAAAGGAAAAGGTTTAATTTTTAAAGAAGAAGTTCAATTTTGATATTATAGATAATAATTAAGGTTTTTGAAAATAGAATGTAAAGGCTTTAAATTATGTCTTAAAGAATAATTCAGAGATTTGAATTTATTTTAATATTTATTTAATTAAAGAATAAGAAAGTGTTTTATTAATGTTATTTGAATTTTTGAGTTTGATTTAAATTCAAAAATGAAATAACATTTGAATTTGAATTTGAAAATTTTGTTTTAAAGTAATTGGCCAAAGCCTGTTTGGCTCAATTGGCCAACTGGCCCAACCGGCCCACTTGGGCTCGGCTAAGCCGACCCGGCTCGGGTCTGGGTCGGTCAACCGACCCAGCCCAGCCCCACTCGCTCTCCTCTCTCACTCCACGATCCCTCTAGCGATCTGGATCGCCGCCGCCGTCGCCTGGCCATTCCGGCCGACTCCGGCGAGCTCCGCCAACGCCACCTTGGGCAAAATACTCTCCTCCGCGCCCTCTTCAATCTCCACCAAATCGTTCCGTCGGCCGCCTCCTCTCCGAGGAGATCCGTGGCAGGATCCCACTCGGGATTTTGCATCTCTGTCACCACCGAGCTCGATACCTCGCCGGCTTCTCCCTGACGCCTGCTGTGCTTCTTCGAGGAGATCTCAGTGTGTGTGCACGCCGGTGGAAGCGCCGAGTGCGGTGCTCCCGGTGGTGCCGCGGTGAAGACTTCCCTCGGCCGCGCCTGGTCGGCCGCGCGGGCACTGCCCCGCCATGCCGGCCAGGTATGCACCTGGGCGTCCGGTGAGCTTCTCCTTCCCCTCTCCCCCTTCTGCTTATCTTATTGGCCATGGTCTCTGACCATACTGGTCAAGATCAGTGAGCCAAGCTCACAGATCCCACTCTGTGATGCTGCTGCTTGATGCAAGCTTGTGATTTGGTTTGATTCAGTTAGTGGTGTCATGCTTGATTAGTGATATTTCTACTGTGCTTCTATCTCTGTCAGTGAATTTCTCTGACAAAGATGTTATACTGAATCTTGCCCTATTGCAATGTTCAGTTAACATCTGTAACTTGCTTTGACAAGCTCTAAATCCTATGATGCCATGCTGTCGAAGTTATAGGTGTGTATAACTGAATTTCTCAAATTCAGTTAGTTTCTGTGCTTGATCAGGTGGTGAATATGTTGCTGTGCTAGCTTCAGTTACCTGTGTGTCCATGATATCTAAGTGGTAGAATGACCTGCTGTGTTGCAAGCTTCTGTGAAATTAGCTTAAGCAAGAAAGATATGATTCCTAGTTCTTTATCACTAGGGAGATGATTTTATTGCTGTATATGGACCTATCTGTCCATAATCAAACTAGTTGTGTTGAGGTGCAAGATCTCCTGATCTTGTGCCCAGCAACTAACCTCTGTGAGCAATTTATGGTGAAACTTGCCCCTGTGAATTAAGCCAATGATGCTGGTCTGAGGCTATTGATGTTAGTGACGTGCCTAGCTTGCTTGAGTGCCCACTGCTTACTTATTTGATGATGCTTGCATGCCTTGTGTGTTTGAGGTGCATGTCCAATAGGACATGTGCCCAGCACAAGTTTATCAGTGATGTTTTTGAAAGTACAAGGATGTCGCCTAGAGGGGGGGTGAATAGGCGATTTAAAACTTTTACGAGTGGCTTGACAAATGCGGAATAAAACTAACGTTTAATTTGACAAGCAAACAAAACCTAAATAAACTAGGTTCACCTATGTGCACCAACAACTTATGCTAAACAAGATAAGCAACTATGAGATAGCAAGATATATATAACTTCAAGCACGAAGGCTATCACAAAGTAAATTGCATAAGTAAAGGAGCTCGGGTATAGAAATAACCGAGGCACGCGGAGACAACGATGTATCCCGAAGTTCACACCCTTGCGAGTGCTAATCTCCGTTGGAGCGGTGTGGAGGCACAAGGCTCCCCAAACGCCACGGAGGCTCACCGTAATCTCCTCGAGCCCTCCCACCAAGATGGAAGACCCGACCACTATGGGACACTTGAGGGCGGTCAACGAACCCGTACAAGCTTGGGGCAATCTCCACAACTCAATTGGAGGCTCCCAAGAATCGCCACTGAGGCACCACAAAGCTTGGGAAGATCTCCACAACTTAATTGGAGGTCCCCAAGTAATTGCCACGGAGGCACCACAAAGCTTGGGAAGATCTCCACAACTTAATTGCAGGTCCCCAAGTAACCACTAAGCCACTAAGCCGTCTAGGGTTCCAAGAACCCAAGAGTAAAAAGCTCAACGAACTTTCACTACCGAATCTCCGAGGAGAACTCAAACCGATGCACCAAATGCAATGGCAAGAACACACGAAGTGTTTAAATCCTTCTCTCCCGAATCCTACCAAAGCAACAAATTCTATGGAGGGATATGAGAGGAAGAACAAGGGAGGAAATCCACAAAGAACTCCAAGATCTAGATCCAATAGGTTCCCCTCACAAAGAAGAGAAAGTGATTGGTGGAAATGTAGATCTAGATCTCCTCTCTCTTTTTCCTCAAAAATATGCAAGAATCATGGGAGGGAATGGGAGAAACGGCAAGCTCTTCAAGGTCAACAATGGAGGAGAGAGAAAATAGAAGAGCCAACCTCCAAATGAGGAAGAAGGGGCTTTATATAGCCCCCGCACGAAATCTGACCGTTACAGGATTTTTAACCCGGAAATTCCGGCCTCGGGGGCGGAATTTCTGGCCCGGGGGCGGAATTTCCGGCCCCCCTTATAAAATTTCCGCCCCTCCCCCCCTACTGCAGGTTGCACCACAGCTCAGGAAAAAGGACTTAGCAGAATTTCGCAGGGGCGGAAATTATGGAAATTATGGAATTTCCGCCCCCCGGAAATTCCGGCCTCGGCGGCGGAATTTCCGGCCCAGGAGAAAACATCAATACGAAAACGGCTGTAACTTTTGCATCCGGACTCCGTTTTCGATGATCTTGGGCTCGTTGGAATCACCACAACAAGCTCTACAACTTCATCCATAGAAACATCATAGTCCAACAAAGGAGGATGAAGCCAAATGATAAAAGGTTTGACTTAGCTATAAAGAAGAACCGGTAAAACCTCCAAACACCAAAAACGCAATAAGAGTTCCATACGAAATCCGTTTTTGATGACCTAGAGCTTGTCATGGAAATAACCACAAGCTCTAGAACCTCACATGGATAAAAGTCAAATAAGAACCAAGAAAGATAATGCCAAGTATGCAAAGGTTTGAGCTCTCTCCGAACGATACAATTAAGTTACTCACTCGAGAGCCCCTCTTGATAGTACGGCTACCAATCCTATAATCCGGTCTCCAAACTAACACACAAGACCGGTAGAAGAGAAAACCTATCAAGAACAAACCTTTGCCTTGCAATCCACTTGAGCTAGATGATGACGGTCTTGACACCCTCAAGTTGGACTACCTTTCTTGATTGCGCTTGCTCGACCTATCTTGAACTTGCGCTTCGACTTGATCAACATTGCCCTTCATCTTCTTCCTTCTTAATGATGATGTCTTGAGAATGCACATGAGAGTTCACTCCATCATCTTATCCCTCAAGACACACTCCATAGGCTCAACTCCCTTAGACCAATCTTCGGATCACTTCTTGAATAACACCTTGGTCATTGAATAATCTTCTTTATCTTCATCTTCTTACACCCTTGAAACCAACATATGGCTCAAGCATTGTCTACGGACAAGTCCTATAAATATAACTCAATGCAAACATTAGTCTATAGGGATTGTCATTAATTACCAAAACCACACATGGGGGCACATGCTCTTTCAATCTCCCCCATTTTGGTAATTGATGACAATCTCTTTGAGAGGGTTTATATAATGAATTTAAAGGACTAAAATGGTTACACTAACATCAAATACTACAAAAGTATGTGATGTTAGTAGAACCATCATATATAGAGCAAACTCCCCCACAATCTATGCACGTGTGAATGAACTTGAATTTCATTGCATATATTGCCAACCAATGTTGTTGGTAGAGTTTCCACTATATATACTCAACCACGTAAAGCATGCAAGGCAAATGCTTAAGAACCAAACCAAAGCATGAAGCCCAATTCCCTTCAAACCCTCGAAACTTCTCCCCCATTGGCGTCCATTGCCAAAATGGGCAGAAAGGCTTGGAAGGCCAATATAGTGAGAGTTCCTCCTCAAGGTGTGCATGGCCCAACAAGAGTGAAAACACATGCACAAATCCAAATACAAAAAATTTGGAGGAAATCAAACTATATTGAGGATCAAAGATTGCAAACAAAAAAGGATGACAAGATGATAAAACTTCCAACCAATGAAGGTAGCAATCAAAAGATCCAAAAGCGAATCAAATAAAGATATTATGATAAGATCAAAACAAAGCTCTAAATAACATGAAGAAGCTCCCCAAGGTTTGTGCACAACATATTCCATATAAATTGAAGTATAAGGTGCACAAACATAGAATCATCACTCCCTCGATATTATTCAAAACAAAATGATACCAAGTGACATCAAATGCTATGATAACCGCAAAATGGTGCTTTAAAATGAAATGAGGAAGCTCCCCAAGGTATGTGCACCAGATAGAACGTTTGCATTTGAATACAATTGCACAACATGGAATCCTCACTCCCTCAATACCATTTAAAAAAACAACCATTACAAGGAGATCATTAAAAAAGACATTAAGCTCAACACTTGCATCAAAGAAATGGTTGAGCAACAAGTAAGGAACCGACATATTAAATGGCTCAACCAAAGGAATGTGTGATAGGAATGACAAAACATATTATAAGACTAGTACAAGAATGCACAAAGAGCATCCACATAGTCCTCAATGAATGAAATTGCTTAGCATTCCATCCCAACACACAGGAAAAAATAAGATATCAATTAAGGAGATATCATATCTCATGTGTATAAGTTTCTAAGTAGACAACATCACAAAGATAATTATCACAAAGAAACATATACACATAAAATAGATACAAAGAATAGAACATGATATCTAAACAAGTTCATGCAATATACCAATGAGATTTTTGCTTTTAAAGCATGGCCAAAGGCTCAATTTATCTTATTGCATATTGAAGAACTTTAACCACAAACATATCAAAGACATCACAAATATCAACAAGGGAAGAAGATAGTTGGGATGTTTTGAGAAAAGCAACAAGTATCACGAATAAGTATACCAAAAGAAAGAACTAAATTTGCACTTTCAGCAATATTGCACATGTGAGGAACTTGGGGAAATGATATGCAATAAAATTGCTAGATAGACATATTTGGGAAGAGTTCCCCAAAATATGCACTCATCTCAAATTACTCACATTTACAATAAAGAGGTTTCATTAAGATCATTGCAAATAAAGATTTTCATGCCATGAAATGACCCACACAAGGTTAGATGCTAGAAAAGTATGCATGAATAAGATACTTGTTACCGAGATATCATTGGGAGGACGTAGTAGATAGGAGTTCTTCAATAATCCTAGCTTGCCACAAATTATCAACTAGTCACCGATTCATGCTTATTATTGAGACAAGCACCAATATATCTCCCATGTACCTAAAACAAATTCAAGTACAATATGGTCCCCAAACTCATTGGGTCCGAAGTAGTTAGAGACACTACAATATATAGGACAAGCTCCACAAAAATATGTGCATATAGATATGAACTTGAATTTCATGCACATCTTAGCCGAATTAGGATTTATTGGAGTTTACCCTATATATTGGATCAAAGAAAGCAAAGCATGCCATAATATATGTAGTAAGTAAATATGCATGCTAAAAACTTTCAAGAGCCAAAGGGAGATACAATTTGGACGAAACACCAAGAAGACCAAAGAGTCACACGAAGGTGTGAAAACCAAAAAGTTGTCCAAATTATATTAAAGAATCAATTCAACGAAGATTGACTCCAAAGTCCATCAAGTGAACAAAGCAAACGCAAATGAGCATAAAGGATCACTAAAACACACATGCCCAATGACTTATCTCATTTTAAGAATATAAAGCAAAATCAAGAAAAGAGATAGCCATTCTCCCAAAAAGAGCAAGGTTCCAACAAACAAACCAAACTCTCCACTCTTTTATGATGGCACACTAAGTACCAAAAACAAAAAGATTTGTCTTCCAACAATAACCAATACCAATTGAAATAAGCCGCAAGAGTATGTTATAGAAAATATAGGAGAGCTCCCCCAAGATTAGTGCATTATTTATGATTTTGCATTTGAATACAAAATGCACACAAATGGGGTCATCATCTCTACCTACATTAAAAATAACATAAAACAAGTTCAACAAAATCAAATGGAAACAAAAGAGTCAAGGAAGACAATGAAAAAAAAACATTTCTTGGCAAGAGATAAGGAAATTAAAAGCAATAGCCAATGTAAATATGATCAATATATATACCACAATATAAAATATCAATTGTCCAAGGACAAGAGGTATTTGGAGTTATTAATTTACTGGTGGTATTTTACACATAAAACCAAGATCATCTTCACAACAAGAATCATATGAAAAGGATAAGAATTCAACACCATGCAAAAGAAGATATTCTTGATAGACTCAAATAGTTAAACAATCACGCAAAGCAATGATTAGGATAACTTGAAGTAAATGGTTTTCCAATTTTGATGTAGAATTCCACGTTTTAGGAAAACCCTACCAAGAATGTATCTCACAAACAAGATCTAAAACAAGAGCAATAAAACAATTTGGCAATTGAAACTTGTTTGAGCAAACATGTCACATAGAAGAAAGATAATTTGCAATATCAACACTATGTGACACAACCTCAAATATGCACATTTTATTGGTTTGTAGTATGCACAAAGCATATTACTCCCCCATAATGTGATAAAGCATTTATTTTCACAAGAGGCAAATGAAATCCAATATGAGGGACATTATAGAATTTGAATTTCTCATGAACATGATATACCACATAGAGACAAGATAAATTCAAATATCGACACTAAGTGGTATTCCTCATGTGCACACATATTTAGGATTGTGAAGTGCCAAAGCATATCACTCCCCCAAAATGGGATAGTCCACTAGTCTCTCAAAAGAGCCAAATAATATAAAAGAAGATGCAATAGGCTCAAACACAAACACACATACATGGCGTGCAAACCCACAAGTACATACTTGATTAATCAAAATAAAACAAGTAGGTAGCACAACATATACCAACACATGTAATGGAACACAACCAACACATGCAAAAGGGGCGAGTAACTTTCAATGTAGATAAGTTGAGTACATGTTACCGCAAAGAGGAACATTGGATATATAATATAAACAAGATAATCAATTGACTTGACTTGAGACAATATATTGATGAAGATCCCTTAATTCTTCATGATATAGCCAAGTCTCCAATGCCCTCCAACAAACACCTATTGATCAAGTTTTGGTGTGATGGTCCCCAACCAAGTTGGGTCCTAAGAGGTTAGTCACAATAGGCTTGGCAACCCAAATGGTTCTTTTCTTGACACCACTTTGAGTAACAATATATTTGGCAAACACATTGCCAACCTTATCCTTGCAAAGAGAATAAGCATCATCAATTATGATAGGGTTGGATGAGTTACCCATAGTGCATGAAGAAGAAAGGTGATCCTTCTCACGACATATGTAGCAAGTTTTTTTCTTCACCTTCTTCTCACTTGATTTCTTCGCAATGGGAGCATTAGCTTGATTCTTCTTGGGAAGTGACTTTTCTTCAACACGAGGTTGAGCATGGCCTTGAACTTGAGGCCGCTCCCCTTGTTGCTTCTCAACTAGTGCCTTCTTCTTCAAAGGGCAAGATCTAACATGGTGCCCTTCAATTTTGCACTTGAAGCAAACAATCTTGGCCGGGTCATTGACTTGTCCTTGGCCCTTCTTATTCTTCTTAACCTTGGACTTCTTCTTGTTGTTGGAGATAAACCCAATTCCACTCTTATCATTGGGGGATTTTTGCACACTCAACATATTGTCGAGTTTGGATTTCCCTTCACGACTCTTTACCAAGTCTTTCTTCAATGAAGTGACTTGGGCCTTGAGCTCGTTGATTTCCTCTACATGGTTAGTAACAACACAAGTACTAGAGGAAGTAGAAGCTTCATTGTTAGAGCAATAAGGCAAGGAAAGTAATTCATCACAAGATGTAGTAATATTATGAGTGGATGAATTACTAGGACTAGCACAAGGCAATATGGCATTTTGAGAAGTAGTGCAAAAGTCCATATGAGGCTCACTAGATGTTACCTTTGACATAATAGCCTCATGAGCTAATTTTAGCCTATCATGGGAAGCTAGAAGATCCTCATGGGAGCTAGAGAGCTTTCCATGTTTTTATTCCAATTTCTCATAATTGCTAGTTAGCAAATCAAGTTGAGCCCTTAGCTCAACATTCTCCTGCAAGATGGATGCTTCACAAGAAGTAGAGTTAGTAGCACAAGCATCATCACTAATGGAAAGCGGAGAAGGCAATTTAGTAAGCTCATTTGAATTTGAAGCTTTAAGTTGCTCATGCGACTCGGTGAGAGTGATGGGCTCACACGAAATGACCCTAGAGTCATTTTTAAGAAGCACAACATTCTCAAGGAGTTTAGCATAAGTAACTACAAGCTCTTCATATTTAGTTTCAAAATCATTTGCCACCACAAGAGTCCTATCATAGGATTTCTTTATTTTAGATAACTCTAAAGTAAAGGTCTCCTCAAGAGATTCCTTGGTGGTTTGTTCTTCTTCTAGAGCTTCTTTTAGATCCGCGATCTCATTCGCGTAATCATGGGCATGACCTTGCATTTTAAAAATGGTATTCTCATGCTCCTCAATTATTTTATTGCTCTCGGTGGCAATTGCCAAAATCTTATAGAAGTAAGAGCAAGCAATTTTATTCTTACGAATAGCATGAAAAAACATTTCACTCTTCTCAATTAGAGAGGCAAGGTCATCATCCTCTTCTTCATTATCCTCATCATCATCACTAGATATATTGGGTTCCAAAGTAGGAGTTACCTTTGAAGACCTAGCCATAAGGCACATGTGGGAACCAAGAGATGATGAAGAAGAATCACTTGAAGCTCTAATTAGAATCTTGTCTTGGCCCATGGAATATTTGTTGTCCTCTACATTGTTAGACACACAACAACTAGAGGAAGTAGATATATTTGTATCATGGAAACAAGACAAATCAAGCATATCATCATGAGATTTATTCATGCAACTTGCACATGATATGCAAGGACTATCAACACAAGCATGTAAAGCATTTATGGGGCTAGAGGTGTTTAAGTCCAAAGATGAGGCATTGCAATGAGATAGAGATGAATGGTCATCACAAGTAAGCTTACTATCAACATTGCAATATTCATCAGCACTCACCATATCGTTACCTTGTGTCTTGCCACACATTGGTGAGGTGGATGTGAGTTCATCACGGCCGGAAGTGGAGGGAATACAATCATCCTCAATAGTGTTGGACACATCATATTTTTCTTGAATCTTTGTCCAAAACTCATGAGCATTACGGAAAGGCATGATTGCAAGAATAACTGCATTACTCACAAAATCAACAAGCACATTAGAAGCTCGAGAATTAAGATAAGAGTTTCTCTTCTCCTCTAAAGATAGACTTTGGGAATCCTTAGGCGGAGAGAAACCCATATCTAAAATTCTCTCTATATTTGGGTCCATATCACGAAAATGATTAAGCATGCAAATTTTCCATATATAATAATTACTGCCATCAAAAATAAAAGTGTTATTGTGCACTAATCCCCTAGCCGACATCTTTGCTCTCAAGGCGGTGAAGCCTAAAATGAGAGACCTTGCTCTGATACCAAATGAAAGTACAAGGATGTCGCCTAGAGGGGGGGGTGAATAGGCGATTTAAAACTTTTACGAGTGGCTTGACAAATGCGGAATAAAACTAACGTTTAATTTGACAAGCAAACAAAACCTAAATAAACTAGGTTCACCTATGTGCGCCAACAACTTATGCTAAACAAGATAAGCAACTATGATATAGCAAGATATATATAACTTCAAGCACGAAGGCTATCACAAAGTAAATTGCATAAGTAAAGGAGCTCGGGTATAGAAATAACCGAGGCACGCAGAGACAACGATGTATCCCGAAGTTCACACCCTTGTGAGTGCTAATCTCCGTTGGAGCGGTGTGGAGGCACAAGGCTCCCCAAATGCCACAGAGGCTCACCGTAATCTCCTCGAGCCCTCCCACCAAGATGGAAGACCCGACCACTATGGGACACTTGAGGGCGGTCACCGAACCCGTACAAGCTTGGGGCAATCTCAACAACTCAATTGGAGGCTCCCAAGAATCGCCACTGAGGCACCACAAAGCTTGGGAAGATCTCCACAACTTAATTGGAGGTCCCCAAGTAATTGCCACGGAGGCACCACAAAGCTTGGGAAGATCTCCACAACTTAATTGGAGGTCCCCAAGTAACCACTAAGCCACTAAGCCGTCTAGGGTTCCAAGAACCCAAGAGTAAAAAGCTCAACGAACTTTCACTACCGAATCTCCGAGGAGAACTCAAACCGATGCACCAAATGCAATGGCAAGAACACACGAAGTGTTTAAATCCTTCTCTCCCGAATCCTACCAAAGCAACAAATTCTATGGAGGGATATGAGAGGAAGAACAAGGGAGCAAATCCACAAAGAACTCCAAGATCTAGATCCAATAGGTTCCCCTCACAAAGAAGAGAAAGTGATTGGTGGAAATGTAGATCTAGATCTCCTCTCTCTTTTTCCTCAAAAAGATGCAAGAATCATGGGAGGGAATGGGAGAAAGGGCAAGCTCTTCAAGGTCAACAATGGAGGAGAGAGAAAATAGAAGAGCCAACCTCCAAATGAGGAAGAAGGGGCTTTATATAGCCCCCGCACGAAATCTGACCGTTACAGGATTTTTAACCCGGAAATTCTGGCCTCGGGGGCGGAATTTCCGGCCCCCCTTATAAAATTTCCGCCCCCCCTACTGCAGGTTGCACCACAGCTCAGGAAAAAGAACTTAGCAGAATTTCGCAGGGGCGGAAATTATGGAATTTCCGCCCTCCGGAAATTCCGGCCTCGGCGGCGGAATTTCCGGCCCAGGAGAAAACATCAATACGAAAACGGCTGTAACTTTTGCATCCGGACTCCGTTTTCGATGATCTTGGGCTCGTTGGAATCACCACAACAAGCTCTACAACTTCATCCATAGAAACATCATAGTCCAACAAAGGAGGATGAAGCCAAATGATAAAAGGTTTGACTTAGCTATAAAGAAGAACCGGTAAAACCTCCAAACACCAAAAACGCAATAAGAGTTCCATACGAAATCCGTTTTTGATGACCTAGAGCTTGTCATGGAAATAACCACAAGCTCTAGAACCTCACATGGATAAAAGCCAAATAAGAACCAAGAAAGATAATGCCAAGTATGCAAAGGTTTGAGCTCTCTCCGAACGATACAATTAAGTTACTCACTCGAGAGCCCCTCTTGATAGTACGGCTACCAATCCTATAATCCGGTCTCCAAACTAACACACAAGACCGGTAGAAGAGAAAACCTATCAAGAACAAACCTTTGCCTTGCAATCCACTTGAGCTAGATGATGACTATCTTGACACCCTCAAGTTGGACTACCTTTCTTGATTGCGCTTGCTCGACCTATCTTGAACTTGCGCTTCGACTTGATCAACATTGCCCTTCATCTTCTTCCTTCTTAATGATGATGTCTTGAGAATGCACATGAGAGTTCACTCCATCATCTTATCCCTCAAGACACACACCATAGGCTCAACTCCCTTAGACCAATCTTCGGATCACTTCTTGAATAACACCTTGGTCATTGAATAATCTTCTTTATCTTCATCTTCTTACACCCTTGAAACCAACATATGGCTCAAGCATTGTCTACGGACAAGTCCTATAAATATAACTCAATGCAAACATTAGTCCATAGGGATTGTCATTAATTACCAAAACCACACATGGGGGCACATGCTCTTTCAGTTTTGATCTTTAAGTTATGCCAGTGAAGTGCAAACTGAGGCTAACACTCTGCTGTGGGTTTACTTTGGCTTTTATTCATGATTCCCAATGATGAGTTTGGCAAAGCAGATCTTTGCCAAACTCAGGGCTTAACTGTAACAACACATGCTGGAATCAGGCACAAGCAGTGATATATTTGCTAGGTTTCTACCTGTTGCCTGAAGTTGTGCAGTAATGGTGTTGTGTACAGCTTCTGTTGCTTGCTGTTGATGATGGCTTGCTTCTGGCTTGCCTTCTCCTCCTGGCTCAGCTCCTAGCTTGTCCTTCTCCTCCTGGACTTGCTGCTGATCCCCTGTCCTTCTCCTCCTGGGCTTGATCTTGAGCTTCAGTTGGACTCCATGGTTTTACTGGATATTATTGTGTGATGAAGTGCAAGAACTGGTACTGTTCTTGATATGGTGTGCAAGGACTGTGGTGTTCTTGCGTTGGTGCAGTGCTGGTTGTGTGAGTGCTGTTTCCCCTGGTGATATTCAACAGGTCGGCTGCTTGCTTTGCTAGCAGATGTGGTGCTGCCAGCTCTAGCTTCTCCTTCAGTGACTAAGCTCCTTGTGTGCTGTGTGCCTGCCTGCACACCCAGCTTGGTCTGATCCATTCCCTGGCCGTGCTGTGCATCTGCTATGTGCACTTTTGACTTGTACAACAGTGACTTAAAAGAACAGTTGCTACACTTGGTCAATTACACTCTATGATGCAATGGTAATATGATTACCAAAGTCTGAGAGTAATCTAACATTAACCTTTAATCATTTTCTTTTGTTTATATGCATTGTTCTGCAGATTTCAAATTATGAAGACTTGGAAGATGGAAGTCATGAAGACTATTAGAATTAGTTTAGTTTTAGATTTCTTTTGTTTATCTCTGATGTTATCTTCTTTTCATTTCAAATAAAGATGTAAAGACCTTGTATTAATGTGTAATATCAATAAAGTGTTATTTCTGTTTAATTTATATTATATTCCTTTTCTTTTATCTAACTCACTATTTAATTGAGTTATTTATTTATTGATAATTAAATATTCAAATTTGTGATAATTAAAGAATCAATTTAAATTCCAACAACACTTAAACATCATCTTCAAGAGATCATAACAAAACCCTTAACAATCTAATAACCCCTAAACCCTAAAGGTGATTAGAAAGAAGTTTTGCTCTCCCAGGTTTTTGAATTTGCGAAAAATTTATTCAGGTTTTAAGATGCATGAATGCACAATAGTCCTAAATCTACCCTTCGTTTTGTCCTAAATGCTGGGATATTACAGTCTTCCCCCCTTATCAGAACTTCGTCCCGAAGTTAAAACTTGGTGTACCTGAATAGTTCTGGATATGCTTGTCTCAAATCATCTTCTTTTTCCCAAGTTGCTTCCCGTTCAGAGTGATGTTTCTATTGCACTTTGCAGAACTTAATGGCACGATTCCGAAGCCTTTTCCAATTCTCCTCTAAGATCTTTATTGGCTTCTCCTCATAAGTCAAGTCTGCTTGAAGATCTAGGTCATCATGAGTAATAGAGTCTTCAGGTGCTTTCAGACACTTCCGAAGTTGAGATACATGGAAAACATTGTGAACCTGCTTCAATTTCACTGGAAGCTCTAATTCATAAGCAACACTTCGGTTTTGACTGAGAATCTTGAATGGTCCAATGTATCTTGGGCTTAACTTCCCCTTAATACCGAACCTCTTGACTCCTTTCATAGGACTAACCTTTAGATAGACCAAATCCCCTACTTTGGGTTCCCATGTCCGCCTCTTTTGATCTGCATAACTCTTTTGTCGACTCTGGGCTATCTTTAAACGATCACAGATGGTATCAATGATGCCGTGCTTCTCTTGGATGAAATCCGTTTCAAATTCATGGTTGCCTCCCGGCTCAAACCAACATATTGGAGATCTGCACTTGCGTCCGTATAATACTTCAAATGGTGCTGCTTTCAAGCTGCTTTGATAGCTATTGTTGTAAGAAAATTCTGCTAACGGTAAGTGCTCATCCCACGAACCTCCAAAATCAAGAGCACATGCACATAGCATATCCTCCAAGATTTGATTTGTTCTTTCCGTTTGTCCACCAGTTTGAGGATGATAAGCGGTGCTAAAGTCCAACTGTGATCCCAGTGTTGTATGAAGATCTCTCCAGAATGTGGATGTAAAAATAGACCCTCTATCAGAGATGATCTTCTTAGGTACTCCATGCTTGCTGACGACCTCTTTTACATAGATCTCTACCTGTCGGTGTTCTGGATACCGGGGTATCCCGGTCCACCTGCTCCTGGGCCCCGTCATCGGCCCATCTTCAGCCCAGGGGAGAATCAACAATCTTCGCTACGGAGAAGACCCTCACGAGGAGGCGCCTCGTGAGGAGAACGACGACAGAAACCGCTAAGGACCAGAAGACCTCCTCACGAGCCCCTGCTGGTGAGGAGAGGAGGTACGCCCACGTCAGCCTAGCACGTTTCCGTGCGGAGCAAGAAGCTGGCGGGCAGAAGACCGCGTACCGCCCACGCTACCCCCGACAGGGAGGAGACCAACTTTCTCTGTGCCTGCCCAAAGCGGCACAGTGGCAGTTGGCCACCCCCCTAAATATAGCATGGACGGTGCAGGGCGCCAGAGGAGGACGTCAGCCTCCTCCACCCACTCCTGTGGACCGGCGCCGCTACCCTACGAAGACCAAGTCTATAGAAGAACATAGTCTACAGCTGTCCTCCCTCCTTGGCCGTGTGTGGCAACCCCTTCCCCAAGAAGATAAGGGGAAGGAGGACCTTGGCGCTATAAAGGGAGGGAGAGGCCACCCCTTAGAGGAGGCCGGTCTAATCTGATCTTCATCTTCTTCGAGCTGCTAGTTGGGCACGCAGGTTCTTCAACCTCTGGCCAACTAGAGCTTTGTAACCAAGGCCTTGTACTCCTCGCAAGGTGTCGCGTCGCAATACAAGAAGGCAGGAAGTAGGGGTTTTACCTCACCACGAGGGCCCTGAACCTGGGTAAAGCTCGGTCTCCCTCTCTGCAGTGCGTTGCGCGTCCGACAATCGAGGCTTCCATCGCCGTGTTTCGTTGCGATCCAAGATCTCACACGTTCAGCCCCCTGCGTTCGAATCCTTGGGTCCGTCGCGTGGTACCCCGTGTTCTTGCGACACAAAATCCATCGACACTACCAGCTTTTCTGCACTATCTTTCTGATTCACAGGCAAGAAATGTGCACTTTTGGTGAGTCGATCAACTATCACCCAGATCATATCCCTGTGCCTCTTGGTTAAAGGTAAACCGGTAATAAAATCCATCCCGATTTCCTCCCATTTCCACTCCGGAATGTCCAAAGGTTGAAGTAACCCTGCTGGACTTTGGTGCTCTGCCTTAACTCTTTGACAGGTGTGGCATTCAGCCACATACTTGGCTATATCCCGCTTCATGTTGTTCCACCAAAATAATTGCTTGAGATCCATGTACATCTTCGTACTTCCCGGATGTATTGAATATGGTGTCTCATGAGCCTCCTTGAGAATCAGTCCTTTGATTTCCGGTATATCTGGCACACAGATTCTGTTTTGGAACCAGAGTGAATCAAAATCACCCAGACGGAATTCAGATGGTCTACCCTCTTCAATCCTGCGGATTTCTTCAACGATGAAAGGATCTTCATCTTGTCTGTTGATTATAGTGTATTTCAAATCACTTTGTCTTTCCTCCATCACTCTCATAGTGTGAATACTCCCCAAAGATTGGACCTCCAGACATTGTATTTCCAGTCTTTCCAGGTCCTTAAGCAAATCCTCCGGAAGTTCTCTATCCATTTGGTGTGTTACAGCGCTCTTCCGGCTTAGTGCATCGGCTACCACATTAGCCTTTCCAGGAGTATAATTAATAGTAAGATCATAATCCTTGATCAGCTCTAGCCATCTTTTCTGCCTCATGTTCAACTCCTTCTGAGTAAAGAAGTATTTAAGGCTCTTATGATCGGTGTAAAGCTCACATTTGGCTCCATAGAGAAATTGCCTCCATTGCTTGAGAGCAAATACAACTGCTGCCAATTCTAGGTCATGTGTTGGGTAATTGACTTCATGTGGCCTGAGTTACCTTGAACCATAAGCAATTACCTTATGGTCTTGCATCAAAACGCAGCCCAATCCATTCTTGGATGCATTGCAGTAAACTGTATAATCCTTTCCAGATTCTGGTACTACTAAGATAGGTGCTGTTGCGAGTCTCCTTTTTAGCTCTTGGAAACTCTCTTCACACTTTTCAGACCATTCAAATGGAGTGTTTTTCCTTAACAATTTGGTCATCGGTCCTGCTATCTTCGAGAATCCTTCAATGAATCTCCGATAGTATTCGGCCATTCCTAGAAAACCTCTTATTTCCTTCACATTGGTTGGTGCTTGCCAATCCAAGACTGACTGAACTTTGCTTGGATTCACAGCAATCCCTTCCTTGCTAATGACATGACCAAGGAATTCCACTTGATCCAGCCAAAATTTACACTTACTGAATTTAGCATACAACTGATGTTCCCTTAACACTTGCAATGCCATTCTGAGATGTTTAGCATGATCCTCTTTATTCTTGGAGTAAATAAGAATGTCATCGATAAACACTATCACAAACTTGTCCAAGTATGGCATGAAAATCTTGTTTATCAAGTTCATGAAAATTGCTGGAGCATTGGTCAGACCAAAAGGAACAACTAAATATTCATGATGGCCATACCTTGAGACAAATGCAGTCTTTGGTACATCTTCTGGCTTGATCTTGATTTGATGATAACCAGATCTCTGATACATCTCAAACGTATCTATAATTTTTGATGCTCCATGCTTGTTTTTGCACCATTTGCCTTGTGTTTTGTTACACATCGTGGCATTTTTATGCGATCTCCGGAACTAACCTATTGACAAGATGCCACAGTGCCAGTTCCCTGTTTTCTGCTATTTTTGTGTTTCAGAAAAGCTACACAGGAAATATTCTCGGAATTGGACGAAACAAAAGCCAGAAGTCTTATTTTTCCTGGAAGCTTCCCGAAGACCGAAAGAGAGCCGGAGGAGGGCCAGAGGCCGCCCTCACACATAGGTGGCGCGGCCCAGGCCCTGGCCGTGCCACCCTGGTGTGAGGAGCCCCTGGCTGCCCCCTGACGACGCCCCTTCGCCTATATAAAGCCTCGGGACAGAAAACCCTAGAGGAGTCGACGAAATTTCCAGAACAGTTCCGTAGCTCCACCACCGCCGCCGATGAATTTCGGGGGACAGAAGTCTCTGTTCCAGCACCCTGCCGGGACGGGGAAGTGCCCCCGGAGCCATCTCCATCAGTCTCCATCGCCGTCTCCGCCGTCTCCATCGACCTCACCGCCATCTCCATTAACCTTGCTGTCTCCTATGATGAGGAGGGAGTAGTTCTCCCCCAGGGCTGAGGGCTCTACCGGTAGCTATGTGGTTCACCTCTCTCTCCCATGATGTGATATTTATGTGATCGTGAGCTTTGTATCATGTTGAACAAGTAGATGTTATTATTCAGATATTATGTGTACTCTAGTGGTGTTATTAAAGTAATCTATTCCTCCTACCATGGTGTAACGGTGACAGTGCGTGCATCATGGTGGTACTTGGTCTAGGCTATGATTGTGATCTTTTATAAATTATGAGAATATTTATCACTATGATAGTATTGAAGTGATCTATTCCTCCTTTCATGGTGTAATGTTGATAGTGTGTGCACCGTGTTAGTACTTGGTCTAAGATGTAATAATATCTATCTTGAGTTGTGCTTTGATTTGGATATCTCTATGAGTGGTGTTTGTCAAGTACTTGATGAACTTTAAGGGGTGCTTCTGTAGCCACTACGCAATGATTAGTGTTATTCAATAGGAGAGTAATTCAGAGTACCATAGTGAAGAGAAGTTGTTTATTTGTTCAATTATGTTATATTTGTTGAGAGTGTGTCCACTAGTGAAATTATGATCCCTAGGCCTTGTTTCCAAGCTTTGCACATCGTTTACTTCCTATTTTGTTACATGTTTGCTCACAGCGATATTTATTTCAAATCACATTTGCTAATTATAATCATCACTACCGCTTGTATTTCACTATCTCTTCGCCGAACTAGTGCACCTATACATCTGACAAGTGTATTGGGTGTGTTGGGGACACAAGAGACTTTCGGTATCGTAATTGCAGGGTTGCTTGAGAGGGATAGCTTTGACCTCTTCCTCCCTGAGTTCGATAAACCTTGGGTGATCCACCTAAGGCAAACTTGCTGCTGTCCTACAAACCTCTGCACTTGGAGGCCCAACACTGTCTACAAGAACAGACGCGTGCGTAGACATCAAGCTCTTTTTTGGCGCCGTTGCCGGGGAGGTAAGGTAAAAGGTACTCGCATCCTCCTGTGTGAGTGCTCGGAGTTATTTCCTTTAGATTCTGCAATTACATCTTTTTGTTTCTTGTTTTTATTTTCACTAGTTAGGCTTAATGGAAAACAAAGAGTTCTATAGTCTTTTTCCTGAGTTTAGATATGAAGTGTTTGAAGAGAAAATTGAAAAACCTTTGGAGCTTAATTTGCATGATAATAGTGTTGTTAGTATGAATGCTTTGAACACCATTGTTGATAATGCTATAGAAAAGTCTAAGCTTGGGGAAGCTGGTTTTGTTAAGCATGATATTTTTAGTTCCCCGGCTTTAGTGGAGAAAATTTGCTGTGATAATATTTTATCTCCCATATGTGATGTTCCTTCTTATGATGATATGTTTGAAGAATATGCTTTGCGAAATAGTTGCTCTCTAGCTTGTGATGATACTAAACCTCTAGTTTATGATGGCTATGATGATGAGTATAATATTTTCAGTTCACCTACTATTGAGGATAAAATTAGTTATGATTACAATATGCCTCCTATTTATGATGATTATGGTGATGAGAATAATTATTCTATTGAATCTGCTCCTACTACTATTGTTCCTGTGGTGAGTATTAATTCTTTTATGCATGTGGCTCATGATAGGGATGTTTTATGCGATAGTTCTATTGTTAGTTCTATTCATTATGCTACTGAAAGTTATTATGAGAGAGGGAAACATGGTTTGATGGATCTCAACAATATTGAGTTTCCCCTCTTTATGTTGCAATTCTTGAAGTTGTACTTGTTTTGCCTTCCTATGCTTTTTGCTTTGCGCTTTCATGACTTGTCTCTTTACAAGACTATTTTTCGTAGGAAGTGGTTTAGATTTAAATGTCTTTCAAATTTGCTTATTTATGCTCTCTATTGCTTTAAGTTCCTATATGGCGTCTTTGCCTCTAGCTCTTATATGGCGCCCACATGAGCATCTTTGCAAATTACTGCGCCTAGCTCAAAGGCGTTAAAGAAAAGCACTCTTGGGAGATAACCCATTGTTTATTTTTAGTACTTTATCTTTTATTTGAGTCTTGGAAGTTATTACTACTGTAATAACCACTCCTTATCCTTTTTTATTTCGTTGTTGTGCCAAGAGAAGCCTCTAATTTGAGTGAGGTAAGATTCGGGGATGTTGCTGTCCTGAAACAGTTTTCGGTGCTGCACCGTAAAAATTGGTGAAAATTCTCTGTATATCCTTTGGACCTGCGATTACTTGTGCATATGCCCCAGGTTATATCCAAACTTTCATTAGTTGAACACTTTTTGATTTGAGCAACAGAAAACCCCTAAACAATTCGACCTTTGTCAGCTGTTCTGTTTTGACAGATTTCTGCCAATATTTGTGTTTGCCGCTTTATCGCTTTCTTTTGAGTTCTTTTGATCATGGAACTTTTGGGGAAGTTGCTACAGTAGTATATGCTTAATATGTGGTGGTTTTGGGTTGAAACCTGAAGCAAAAAGAGGTTGATTATATGTTATGCTTGCACTAATGTTGCTAATAAAATTGTGTTTAGTTTTGTATGAAGGAAGTTTTCAAGTGTAGGGATTGGAGAATGATGAGATGAGTTGAAGAATGGACAAAAGCTCAAGCTTGGGGATGCCCATGCATCATCCCAAGAAATATCCAAGAAGTACAAGCGTCAAAGCTCGGGGATGCCCCCGAGGCACCCCTTCTTCATCGGCAAAAATCAGGTCACCTTTCAAGACACTATATTTTTATTGCTTCATGCACTATGCGTTTTTCTTGGAGCGTCAGTTGTTTTTGCTTTCAGTTTTTCTTTCATTTTGTTTGCTGCAATAATTGGTTAGATCACATCATGTTTCTTTTGGAGGAGATGAACTCATTTTTCATTGCCAAGAACACTCTAGTTTTCACTCTTATCATTCAATGAGTGTTCTCTTTTTCTGCTACTGCGTTTAGCTTTCGATTTTCGCCTTGATTTGCATTCAGATCTTGTCATATCTTTTCATCAAGGTGTATTTTTGCCTCTGGTCTTTATTGGTATTCATCAAAAGAGGTGTTTATAAATTTTTTGAATGCTGTTGGAAAAGAGAAAAAGCTTTGCGCAAAAAAGTGGTACAAGAAGGAGCTTGTGTAGACTGCGGCCTAGGCTTTTGCATGGCATGCTTGATGTCTTTTTGATAGTATGCTTAGTGTTTTTGCTGTAGCATGACTTGTCTCAAATAACTGAGATTGCTTAATGAGCCTTTGAAAAAATCATGCGTTGTTTTTATCGTTTGGAAGCATTATTTTGGTTTTCTCCTTGATGCTTTATTTGGGTTGACTTGGCGCATGCTCACACATGTTAGACTCTTACAAAGTCACCAATAGCCTCTATGATCATTTAGTTTTTGACTTTTGATGCCATCTTATGCTTCTTTTAATGTTGCTTTGTCGCTTTGCATGATTATGGCCGTTATTGCTCTCTTAGTTGGTCGCTCCCAGTCTTTTGCTAGCCCTCGCCTTGTACTGAGTATGAGCTCTACTCGTGCATCCAACTCCCAAAAACCAAGTTTGCCATTGTGTCCACTATAAATTCCTATGCATGGTATTTGTAAGCCATTCCAAGTAAATTTTCATGTGCTACCTTTCAAAAAACTTTCAACTACTTCTCGTGTGTGCCACTGTTTTTAGCTCATGGGGACGTAGTGGTCGGATTTGCTATCTTCCATATTGCTTATTCCAAAAAGAAAAAAAATAGAAAAAAAGAAAGAAAAAAGGCACTCCTCCATGGAATGTGAATGTTGGTGGGCACCCGATGGAATCGGTTAGCCATGGTTTGAGAAAGGAAAAAAGGTGGGGAGGAGTGCCAAGCTTTATAAAAAAGAGCACAAAAGTGCCAATCTCTCTCTCAAAAACTTGCTTCATTTTTGTATGGAAGATAGTAAGAACCCCATTGCCAGTCGTTGACAAAAGCAACCACCTCTCAAAACCCAAGTTTTAACTCTCCGTTTTACAAATGAAAAGCTCTAGCACATGTTTAATCACTGCTTCCCTCTGCGAAGGGCCTTTCTTTTACTTTTATGTTGAGTCTCCACCTTCTACCTTTATGCACCGTCTAAGAGAGCATAGTTGTCATTCTGAGTATAATGTGCATTGTCCCAAAGTTTTCATTGATTGATTCATATTGTTGGTTTCACTTGTTCTCAAATTATTTGTATATAGTCACCCTCTTAAACTTGAAGGTGTCCTATGCATTTATGTTTTGCTCTCTTTGAAGGACAAGCTGAAAACCATTTGTATGTTTTTCCTTATGATTTGAACACACGTTTGACTTTCATTGTTTCATTTTCATGATCTTTTGTTTGTGTTCATTTTCATGTTATAACATGGTTGCTAAGTTTCTATTATCAAGATTATGTCTTTCATGCCCATGTTTTAAGTTCTTTGATCTCAGCACTCAATGCTTTACCTATATGATCAAGATTGTGATGGTGCATGTCACCTCAAAAATTATTTCTATTGTTATCACTTACCTACTCGAGGACGAGCAGGAGTTAAGCTTGGGGATGCTGATACGTCTCAAACGTATCTATAATTTTTGATACTCCATGCTTGTTTTTGCACCATTTCCCTTGTGTTTTGTTACACTTCGTGGCGTTTTTATGCGATCTCCGGAACTAACCTATTGACAACATGCCACAGTGCCAGTTCCCTGTTTTCTGCTGTTTTTGTATTTCAGAAAAGCTACACAGGAAATATTCTCGGAATTGGACGAAACAAAAGCCAGAAGTCTTATTTTTCCCGGAAGCTTCCCGAAGACCGAAAGAGAGCCGGGGGAGGGCCAGAGGCCGCCCTCACACATAGGTGGTGCGGCCTAGGCCCTGGCCGTGCCACCCTGGTGTGAGGAGCCCCTGGCTGCCCCCTGACGACGCCCCTTCGCCTATATAAAGCCTCGGGACGGAAAACCCTAGAGGAGTCGACGAAATTTCCAGAATAGTTCCGTAGCTCCGCCACCGCCGCCGACGAATTTCGGGGGATAGAAGTCTCTGTTCCGGCACCCTGCTGGGACGGGGAAGTGCCCCCGGAGCCATCTCCATCGGTCTCCATCGTCGTCTCCGCCGTCTCCATCGACTTCACCGCCATCTCCATCAACCTTGCTGTCTCCTATGATGAGGAGGGAGTAGTTCTCCCCCGGGGCTGAGGGCTTTACCGGTAGCTATGTGGTTAACCTCTCTCTCCCATGATGTGATCTTTATGTGATCGTGAGCTTTGTATCATGTTAAACAAGTAGATGTTATTATTCAGATATTATGTGTACTCTAGTGGTGTTATTAAAGTAATCTATTCCTCCTGCCATGGTGTAACGGTGATAGTGCGTGCATCATGGTGGTACTTGGTCTAGGCTACGATTGTGATCTTTTATGGATTATGAGAATAATTATCACTATGATAGTATTGAAGTGATCTATTCCTCCTTTCATGGTGTAATGTTGACAGTGTGTGCACCGTGTTAGTTCTTGGTCTAAGATGCAATAATATCTATCTTGAGTTGTGCTTTGATTTGGATATCTCTATGAGTGGTGTTTGTCAAGTACTTGATGAACTTTAAGGGGTGCTTCTGTAGCCACTACGCAATGATTAGTGTTATTCAATAGGAGAGTAATTCATAGTACCATAGTGAAGAGAAGTTGTTTATTTGTTCAATTATGTTATATTTGTTGAGAGTGTGTCCACTAGTGAAAGTATGATACCTAGGCCTTGTTTCCAAGCTTTGCACATCATTTACTTCGTGTTTTGTTACATGTTTGCTCGCAGCGATATTTATTTTAAATCACATTTGCTACTTATAATCATCACTACCGCTTGTATTTCACTATCTCTTCGCCAAACTAGTGCACCTATACATCTGACAAGTGTATTGGGTGTGTTGGGGACACAAGAGACTTTTTGTATCATAATTGCAGGGTTGCTTGAGAGGGATAGCTTTGACCTCTTCCTCCCTGAGTTTGATAAACCTTGGGTGATCCACTTAAGGGAAACTTGCTGCTGTTCTACAAACCTCTGCACTTGGAGGCCCAACACTGTCTACAAGAACAGACGCGTGCGTAGACATCAATCTCAAATCAATTTTTGAGAAAACCCCAGCTCCATGAACTTGATCAAACAGATCTTGAATTCTTGGCAAAGGGTACTTGTTCTTGATGGTGACATTGTTCAGATTCTGAAATCCCCACACATTCTTCTGCCTCCATCTCTTTTATCAACAAATATGACTGGCGAACCCCAATGTGATATACTTTCTTGGATGAATCCCTTACTTTCCAACTCATCTAGCTGCTCTTTCAGTTCTTTCAACTCTTTAGGACCCATTTTATAGGGTGCTTGTGAAATTGGTGCTGTGCCTGGCTTTAAATCAATAGTGAATTCTATCTCCCGATCCGGTGGCATTCCCGGCAATTCTTGGGGAAATACATCCATGAACTCATTAACCACTGGAATATCTTCTAACTTCGCCTCTTTCAGAGAATTGAGTTGAATTCCAATATCTACATGGGTATGCTTATCTGCTTGATAAGTGATCCTTCCACCCCCAGGCTTTCGGATTGACACAGTCTTCTCTTCGCAATCAATGTGTGCTCCATGATCGGACATCCAATCCATACCCAGAACAACTTCGATGTTTTTAAGTGGAAGAACATAGAGATCGGCAAAGTAAGGACAGTCACAGATCGTAATGACCTGGTCTGGTTTGAATTGGGATACTAAAAGTTTACCCCCGGCCGTCACAACAGTCATAGGATGTGCTATCGCCTGACACCTTAACCCATATTTTTCAACAAAATCTTTGGAAATGAATGATGTAGTGGCACCGGTATCAAAATGAAATTTGCCGGGATGAGTAAGGATGCTGAGCGTACCTATGACCGTCGTTTCTGAATTGTTAGCTTCCTCCAGCGATGTGCAATTCAGCTTCCCAAAATTCCGGCCTCTTTTTCTGTTCCCGTTCTTGCTGCTACTGCCACCTCCAGATGCAGGTTGACTGCCTCCTCCTGTCTTGCCTCCACGGTTATCCGGCCATCCTCCAGCAGGTTTATTTGGACAATCTGGACGGATATGCCCTTCCTTCCTGCAAGCAAAACAGATAATACTCGGCTTTCTGCATTCACTCTTCATATGACCTGGAAGTCCACACTTGTGACAGATGATCTGCTCTTTTGGTGTGAATACCTTTCGATTGGGTGGAGCTCCTCCTGTTCTAACCCTGGGTTTGAAACTCAGGTTTGGAGTGCTTCGGGTTGGTTGAACTCTCTTAGCTTCGGTCTTGGCCCTCTTCAGTCGGCTCATCTGAACCAACTTATAGTCATTCTCCCAGGTAATAGCGGTGTCCATCAACTCTTGGAAGTTACGCGGCTTCGTCAACTTCATCTGCATTGCCGCGTATGGATCCAATCCCCTGAGGAACCTTTTCATCCTCTTGCTGTCAGTACTCACCTCGTCACTTGCGTAACGAGAGAGTCTCGTGAACTCCTTGATGTAAGCCATCATTGTTGCATTCCCCTGCTTGAGGTCTTCAAATTCCCTCCTCTTGAGCTCAACTACACTTTCCGGCATATGAAAGGTACGGAATTTTTCTTTGAACTCTTCCCAAGAGAATACCTTCTCCGGAAGTTGGAGTGTCACTTCGTTGTCCCACCATGCTGCGGCTGGTCCAGACAGAAGGTGTACAGCATAACGAACCTTCTCCTCATCATTGGCTCCCACAGCTTTCAATTTCCTTTCAGTGTCCATGAGCCAGTCTTCCGCATCCATTGGTTCTATCGCGGAAGCAAAAGGAAGTGATTTTGCATTGAGGAAGACAAAAAGACTTACCCCTCTTGCCTCCGGAACCCTTCCGGCTCCAACATGCCCCATGAGCTCTTGCATAAATTTGTTCTGTGTTTCTTGCATGAACTGCATATACTGCATAAAGCTTTGTTCCGCCAAGGGCCTGAACGGTGGTGGTGGTAAATGAGCTTGATTTTCTTGATCAGCCTTTGCTTTGGCTTCCATTTCTGCCTGCTGGTCATTCATTGCCTTCGCTTGAGTCTCTTGTGCCAAGCGTTGCTCCTCAGCATCGGCAGCTAAACCCGTATCCATAGCCCCTCTAGTCCTGTAACATAAAGCGAAGATCTCATAATTACACCATGCCCATGTTTTCTGAGCTTCACTTCATGCTCAGAACTAGTCACACAATGGAAAATAGAAATCCAAATCCAAATGGAAGATCGCAAGAAAACCAAATATAAGTATATATTATACATCTCATACAAACCGATACAAAGTCGTTATTACAACACGTACTCTCACACATAGAGTACACTCATAGATCGAGACTGGATAGTTCTACCGTCTCTCTTATTACAACAACATACTACTAGCACTAGCTGCATTCACAGATACAACTAAGCTTTTGTCTTGGTCTTGACATCCTGTCCTGTCTCACGGCTCATAGTACATGCCCGGAGTCCACCCGTTCTGGCGTGAAGTCCGGCGCACTGTCTCGGGAACAAACGGCCTACCACCCGGAACATAGTCCGAGTCAGAAGTGTCCATCGTAGAAGTATCGCTCAACACTAGTCCATTCAGTCCGAGGTAGCTCTCAAAGTACACCCTGGTCTCGTGAGCAGACATAGTAGGAAAAGGCTCCGCCTCTCCATAACACACACTCTCTGTGCAGTAGGTGTGATCAAACGGTGTTTCCTGCTCCATAGGTGTCTCAACTGGCTCCTGACTCTCAAACTGAACCTCCATCGGATCCTCCTCCTCAACGGATACAATAGGAGTGACTACGACATCGCCACCTCCTGCTGCGTGAGCTGTCCCTCCATACGAGCTAGTATACTGCTGGCCGTCTCCCAGCCAGTCAAACCTCCACCCATCAGAGTTCTCAATAGGAAGCTCGGACTCCGAGACTCCCTTGAGAACCTGATGCGCCTCCATACTAGAAGTGATAACTGGGTAATGTATAGGCTCAGGAGTGAGTGAATACCTGGAAGGTCCAGGCTGGGTCGGGTAACTGTGCTTTCCCACAACTGGTGAGAAATGAGATCCCTCTGACTCCTGCCTAGTCAATTGTGCTCGCTCCTGCCTCCTAGTAGTGTCTGTGAGGTCATCAAGCATCTCCGCCTTGTCCTCCACAATGACCTGGTGAGTGTTATACAGTGATCCTACCATCTTCCTATACCTATCAAGAAGTCTGGCTGCTAACTTCGGCTTCTTCTTCACCAGAACATCGTGATCCATTCCCGGCTCATCCATCAGTGAGTCATGTGGAATAGCGGTAAAAGTGGTACCTGCTAACTCCACCGCTCTGTACTCCCTGATAGTCACAATAGCGCTCACTACTGCCTCGTGATAAGCTACAGTCTCACCTCTTCCTTCTCTGGAAGGCTGAACTGTACTAGGTGCTAATCCATCTGGTAGCATGATCACGACACGGTACTTAACCACAGTCCCGTCATCCTTGTAAGTATAAGTCTTAACAGGGATGTCGGTGCTGAGTCCAAAAGCCCATAGTAGTGACCCCAACTGCTCAGTCAAGGTTCCCTCATAGTCTTCCAGAGTCTTCCTCTGAGACCAAACAGTACGTGCTGGAATTCTCGATGCCATAATAGCTGTTACAAGAATAAGGTACAGAATTAGTATGATGCATCATAATAAAGAATTGTAACACTAAAAATATGACTATGTTATTCGCAAGCGAATAACCATCATAATTTTAGAGAACTCTTTACCGTTGCTACTAGACTCCTACAGGTTCTATCCCTTTACTAGGTTTCCAACCTAAGGTCAAAGCAATTGCTCTGATACCAGCTGCGGTGACCCAGCATACCACTGCATGTTGTAGTATGCAAGTCGTTGACATAACACTTGCGGAACAAGCCTCCACAAATATTACATCCCTCAGAATGGTACAACAGAAACATTGCGGGCCCAAATACAACTGTTCAACATTTTATTACAAACCAAAGCGTGATGATACAAAATGCTCCTCCTAAGAGAACACTTCAAGTGCTTAGTGTTTACAACCACTGAAATACTCAAATAATTAAACACGAGAAGAACTCAACAACTTATTCATATTCTACAGTTGCTCGGTTCCCCGGCTACAGTACTACCCTATTAGTTAGTATACCTTCACTCTGACTCTTCGCCGGAGGATGCTCCGTAGCGAATGAAGTAATCCACGCCTTCGACGCCATGAGAGAGATCTGGCTCCTCGTAGAAGATGTCATGCTGGCCTTCGATTGCGTTCAGAGTGGCTTCGTCGAGCTCTTCACAGTCTAGCAAGGGTTTAAGAAATTGGGGTGAGTAACGAGCGTTACCCAGCAAGTTTCTTTAGAAAGAAGTTGTGTGATATGCACTATCTACAGCCATAGACCCAAAAGAGTCGGAGGCCTATGCAAGGTTTTGTCAATGTTTCTTGAAAGATTGCTTTTACTTTAGAAAACTATGCCCATCAGCCAACACAGGTAGTAGTGCCTTGAGAGCACCTTTCCTGCGGCGTTCGCAGCTCCTTCCTGGAACAAGGGGTAACATGTCACATCCTTTTACACTCTGCAGAGGTGTGTCCTTCCAAAAGAGATCAAAGCCTTGCTGCACAACCGGGCGTACATTCCCATCCACACTTCCATGGTGTGGGGCCCAGTCATTGATCCAAGCCAATCACTGCCTTCTCCGCACAACGCATGCCCACCCAATTCACGCAAGCAGGTTGTGCCCCTGATATTCACCCCCAACGATGAAGTACCTAGGTGTCCCTTGCGGACCATCATAGACACCAGTGCCGTGAGAACTGAGGTGTCCCACCCATATGCAAGTAGTCCCGCAAGATCTACTGCGACCGGCAACTGGCTGCCCGTTGACATGCGAACGAGAGAAGATACAGCTGACTTTCCTGTCCCATTCCAAGTCTCTTGGACGACACGGTTTTTACGGCGCTAGAATAACTGTGGCATTGGTAGTTAATCCTAGGTTTACTTTCCCGTGCAAGTGGAACCTCCACCACCACAATCTTACCGTGGTTCCACCGGCCAGCCTTCCTAGGTTATCACCACTGGTCGATAACCACTAGTCATATTACTTATGAAAATAGGTTTTCCATCATTTTTGAAATGTTAGAGTTTGAAGTCAACACTTTGCAAGAAGTTTCAAAATCAGTGCAACCAAGAGGTATGAGCAAGATAAACTTGCCTTGTGACTGAAAGGTAATGGAGTCGGATACTTGGCGATGCTCCTGATCTCCTTGTTCTACAGAAATCCAAGCATTGTCCAGTAAGGACAATGTTTCAAGAAACAACTGGATGCTATGCACAATGATATGCTATGCATGGTGATTTATGGACTTGGTTTTCTTATTTGTGTGTTTTACCCAAGACTTACTAGGGTTTAAAGATTTTTCTAAAACACAAGTTTTATTTGTGTGTTTTACCCTATTAAAGTGTTGAGACAATTATGTAAAGTTTGAAATTAAAGTTTAAGTTATAAAACTCTTGTTGAGTTTTTTGGAAAGGAAAAGGTTTAATTTTTAAAGAAGAAGTTCAATTTTGATATTATAGATAATAATTAAGGTTTTTGAAAATAGAATTTAAAGGCTTTAAATTATGTCTTAAAGAATAATTCAGAGATTTGAATTTATTTTAATATTTATTTAATTAAAGAATAAGAAAGTGTTTTATTAATGTTATTTGAATTTTTGAGTTTGGTTTAAATTCAAAAATGAAATAACATTTGAATTTGAATTTGAAAATTTTGTTTTAAAGTAATTGGCCAAAACCTGTTTGGCCCAATTGGCCAACTGGCCCAACCGGCCCACTTGGGCTCGGCTAAGCTGACCCGGCTCGGGTCTGGGTCGGTCAACCGACCCAGTCCAGCCCCACTCGCTCTCCTCTCTCACTCCACGATCCCTCTGGCGATCTGGATCGCCGCCGTCGTCGCCTGGCCATTCCGGCCGACTCCGGCGAGCTCCGCCAACGCCACCTTGGGCAAAATACTCTCCTCCACGCCCTCTTCAATCTCCACCAAATCGTTCCGTCGGCCGCCTCCTCTCCGAGGAGATCTGTGGTAGGATCCCACTCGGGATTTTGCATCTCTGTCGCCACCGAGCTCGATACCTCGCCGGCTTCTCCCTGATGCCTGCTGTGCTTCTTCGAGGAGATCTCAGTGTGTGTGCACGCCGGTGGAAGCATCGAGTGCGGTGCTCCCGGTGGTGCCGCGGTGAAGACTTCCCTCGGCCGCGCCTGGTCGGCCACACGGGCACTGCCCCGCCATGCCGGCCAGGTATGCACCTGGGCGTCCGGTGAGCTTCTCCTTCTCCTCTCCTCCTTCTGCTTATCTTACTGGCCATGGTCTCTGACCATACTGGTCAAGATCAGTGAGCCAAGCTCACAGATCCCACTCTGTGATGCTGCTGCTTGATGCAAGCTTGTGATTTGGTTTGATTCAGTTAGTGGTGTCATGCTTGATTAGTGATATTTCTACTGTGCTTCTATCTCTGTCAGTGAATTTCTCTGACAAAGATGTTATACTGAATCTTGCCCTATTGCAATGTTCAGTTAACATCTGTAACTTGCTTTGACAAGCTCTAAATCCTATGATGCCATGTTGTCGAAGTTATAGGTGTGTATAACTGAATTTCTCAAATTTAGTTAGTTTCTGTGCTTGATCAGGTGGTGAATATGTTGCTGTGCTAGCTTTAGTTACCTGTGTGTCCATGATATCTAAGTGGTAGAATGACTTGCTGTGTTGCAAGCTTCTGTGAAATTAGCTTAAGCAAGAAAGATATGATTCCTAGTTCTTTATCACTAGGGAGATGATTTTATTGCTGTATATGGACCTATCTGTCCATAATCAAACTAGTTGTGTTGAGGTGCAAGATCTCCTGATCTTGTGCCCAGCAACTAACCTCTGTGAGCAATTTATGGTGAAACTTGCCCCTGTGAATTAAGCCAATGATGTTGGTCTGAGGCTATTGATGTTAGTGAGGTGCCTAGCTTGCTTGAGTGCCCACTGCTTACTTATTTGATGATGCTTGCATGCCTTGTGTGTTTGAGGTGCATGTCCAATAGGACATGTGCCCAGCACAAGTTTATCAGTGATGTTTTGATCTTTAAGTTATGCCAGTGAAGTGCAAACTGAGGCTAACACTCTGTTGTGGGTTTACTTTGGCTTTTATTCATGATTCCCAATGATGAGTTTGGCAAAGCAGATCTTTGCCAAACTGAGGGCTTAACTGTAACAACACATGCTGGAATCAGGCACAAGCAGTGATATATTTGCTAGGTTTCTACCTGTTGCCTGAAGTTGTGCAGTAATGGTGTTGTGTACAGCTTCTGTTGCTTGCTGTTGATGATGGCTTGCTTCTGGCTTGCCATCTCCTCCTGGCTCAGCTCCTAGCTTGTCCTTCTCCTCCTGGACTTGCTGATGATCCCCTGTCCTTCTCCTCCTGGGCTTGATCTTGAGCTTCAGTTGGACTCCATGGTTTTACTGGATGTTATTGTGTGATGAAGTGCAAAAACTGGTACTGTTCTTGATATGGTGTGCAAGGACTGTGGTGTTCTTGCATTGGTGCAGTGCTGGTTGTGTGAGTGTTGTTTCCCCTGGTGATATTCAACAGGTCGGCTGCTTGCTTTGCTAGCAGCTGTGGTGCTGCCAGCTCTAGCTTCTCCTTCAGTGACTAAGCTCCTTGTGAGCTGTGTGCCTGCCTGCACACCCAGCTTGGTCTGATCCATTCCCTGGCCGTGCTGTGCATCTGCTATGTGCACTTTTGACTTGTACCACAGTGACTTAAAAGAACAGTTGCTACACTTGGTCAATTACACTCTATGATGCAATGGTAATATGATTACCAAAGTCTGAGAGTAATCTAACATTAACCTTTAATCCTTTTCTTTTGTTTATATGCATTGTTTTGCAGATTTCAAATTATGAAGACTTGGAAGATGGAAGTCATGAAGACTATTAGAATTAGTTTAGTTTTAGATTTTTTTTGTTTTTCTCTGATGTAATCTTCTTTTCATTTCCAATAAAGATGTAAAGACCTTGTATTAATGTGTAATATCAATAAAGTGTTATTTCTGTTTAATTTATATTCTATTCCTTTTCTTTTATCTAACTCACTATTTAATTGAGTTATTTCTTTATTGATAATTAAATATTCAAACTTGTGATAATTCAAGAATCAATTTAAATTCCAACAACACTTAAACATCATCTTCAAGAGATCATAACAAAACCCTTAACAATCTAATAACCCCTAAACCCTAAAGGTGATTAGAAAGAAGTTTTGCTCTCCCAGGTTTTTGAATTTGCAAAAAATTTATTCAGGTTTTAAGATGCATGAATGCACAATAGTCCTAAATCTACCCTTCGTTTTGTCCTAAATGCTGGGATATTACATGACGCTCCAAGAAAAATGCATAGTGCATGAAGCAATAAAAATATAGTGTCTTGAAAGGTGACCTGATTTTTGCCGATGAAGAAAGGGGTGCCTCGAGGGCATCCCCAAGCTTTGATGCTTGTACTTCTTGGATATTTATTGGGGTGATGCATGGGCATCTCCAAGCTTGAGCTTTTGTCCATTCTTCAACTCATCTCATCATTCTCCAATCCCTACACTTGAAAACTTCCTTCATACAAAACTAAACACAAATCTATTAGCAACATTAGTGTAAGAATAACATATAATCAACCTCTTTTGCTTCAGGTTTCAACCCAAAACCACCACATATAAAGTATATACTACTGTAGCAATTCCCCCAAAAGTTCCGTGATCAAAAGAACTCGAAAAGAAAGCGATAAAGCGGCAAACACAAATATTGGCAGAAATCTGTCAAAACAGAACAGCTGATAAAGGCCGATTTTTAAAGGGGTTTTCTGTTCTTCAAATCAAAAAGTGTGCAACTAATGAAAGTTTGGATATAACCTGGGGCATATGCACAAGAAATCGCAGGTCCAAAAGATATACAGAGAATTTTTACGAATTTTTACGGTGCAGCACCAAAAACAGTTTCAAGACAGCAACATCCCCAAATCTTTACCTCACTCAAATTAGAGGCTTCTCTTGGCACAACAATAAAATAAAAATGATAAGGAGAGGTCATTACAGTAGTAATGACTTCCAAGACTCAAATAAAAGAAAAAGTACTGAAAAGAAAATATTGGGTTATCTCCCAAGAGTGCTTTTCTTTAACGCCTTTGAGCTAGGCGCAGAAAATTGCGAATCAAGTATTTTTAGAAGAAGCATTAAGATCAACTGCAGAGGTCTTGTCAATAAGGCATTGTATTTCATCCACATAAGTTTTTGAAGACCCTTTGTGATCACGCTTTGGTTCACTCAAATCACTAAAAAGATTTTTGGGACAGATCCAGTCAAAATTATTTTCAAAAGCTTCATACAATCCCAAGAGCTTGCTAGGTATAGGTATTTTGGTTCATTCATTGTTTGTACTAATAACCTTTATAGGTGAACCGAGTTTATTAAAATGCTTAAGAACTTTCCTAGCTTCAATAGCAACATCTTTAAATTCTAAGCGCAAAGTTTCCAAGATAAATGCTTTCTTTTTAGGATCTTCAATTTCATGAAGCTTAAGGAACATGTGTTGCATAAAAGGATTAAGGCTAGCAAACCTAGCTTCCAACATGTGAACTAAATAAGCAGAAGCAACTTCAATACTAGGAGCAAGCTCAACCAAAGACTTTTCCTCAACTTCTTTATGCATACTAATGTGATTAAAGAACTCCTCAATGTTATCTTTCCCAATAATTGAACCACTACCTACTGAGAGGTCCTCCAAAACATACTTAGGGAACAACATGATGAATTAAAAGCAAGTAGATAAAAGCAACTATAAAGTAAACTAATTTTTTTTGTGTTTTTGATATAAAACAATGCAAGTAAAAATAAATAAAGTAAAGCAAAACAAATAACAAAGTAAAGGATGTGCGTGCGAAAAACTCCCCTTGCAGAAGTCTTCTTTTTCCTCCCCGGCAACGGCGCCAGAAAAGACTTGATGGCTGGCGTGTAGTTGATGATGATTATAGCCAGGCAGTTGGGAACCCCAAGCGGAAGGTATGATGAGCACAGCAGCAAGTTTTTCCCTCAGTTAGAAACCAAGGTTTATTGATCGAAGAAGAAAAAGCCAATACGACTGAAGGTGATGCTTGCAAGCTTCGTGATAGCTCCGGACAATTTATATGGCGCCTCGTCCAAGCTTTGCTTTGCGAGCAGCAACGTGGAACCTGCACACAACACAACCAAGTACTTTGTTCCCAACTTGCGATGAGGTTGTCAATCTCACCGGTTTGCTTGAAACAAAGGGTATGAGCGTATCGAGTGGAAAACAATAGAAGTATGCGAGTAAAGTAAACAGTGCGAGTAAAGTAAACAGGTGGTAGCAATATGATGGAAATAGGACCGGGGTCCACAGTTCACTAGTGGTGTCTCTCCATAAAATAAATAACACATGCTGGGTAAACAAATTACAGTTGGGCAATTGATAGAATAAAGATAATGTGATATGTCAAGAAGATCACTATGCGATTTACTCTGGGTATTACAACAAAATACATAGACCGCCATCCAACTGCATTTATGACTAATAATCCACTCACGAGGATATCATCCGAACACCCCATGAGTATTAAGTTGCGAACAACAGATAATTGCATTAAGCAAAGTGTGTAATGTAAACAAAGCATATGCCCTCGAGCATATGAATGTTGTTTTCTCCCTAGTGGCAACAGCACATCTACAACCTTAGAGGTTTCTGTCACTCCCCCAGATTAAATAGAGGCATGAACCCAACTATCGAGCATAAATACCCCCTCTTGGAGTTACTAGCAACTACTCGGCCAAGATAGCTACTAACAACGGAGAGCATGCAAGATCATAAACAACATAGAGATAACATAAGATATATTTCAGTATAGCAACTTAATCATAACACCAATATTCATCGGATCCCAACAAACCAAACATGTAGAATTACATAACGGTGATCTCAATCATGTAGGGCAGCTCATGAGATCTAAACATGAAGCACATGGTGGAGAGGACAACCATCTAGCTACTGCTATGGACCCATAGTCCAAGGTAGACTACTCACTCATCGCTCCGGAGGCAAGCATGGCGATGAAGAAGACCTCCGGTGGCGATTCCCCTCTCCGGCAGGGTGCCGGGAAGAGCTTCTGGACCCTCCCGATCTCGGGTCGACGACGGCGGCGGATCACGATGTGTTTCTGGAAAATTGATCGGGTCCTTAGGTTTTTTTCCCGTCGGGGGGTCTTTATAGGCGAAGGGGCATCGTCAGAAGTGGACCGAGGTGGTCTCACACATAGGGGGCGCGGCCAGGGGCTGGGCCGCGCCGCCCTGGTGTGAGGGCCCCTCGTGGCCCCACTCCGTCTCCTCTTCGGTTCTATGGAAGCTCCGTGAAATATCTGGACGACTGGCTTTTGTTTCGTCCAATTCTGAGAATATTTCCTGTGTAACTTTTTTGAAACACAAAAACAGCAGAAAACAGGGAACTGGCACTGTGGCATCTCGTTAATAGGTTAGTTCCGGAAAATGCATAAAAGTGCCACGAAGTGTAGCGAAACATTAGGCAAATGGTGTAAAAACAAGCATGGAGCATCAAAAATTATGGATACGTTGGAGACGTATCATCGTGATATTAATGTGACCATTAGATAAGTTAGTTTCTTTTTGTTTTAGCCACTATACTTAATTTGATATGATATCGTATGTTTGCAGACACTTATTGATGCAAAATTATTGAATGTACATCTCAAAGAAATGAGTTTGGGTAACTACCGTGGTGAGCCACAGGATATTGACTTTGTCATGTTCTTTCTTCTGTATGCAAAAGTGCTCGAGGTTATCAGGATTGGCGTCAACTATAAGAACAACAAGAAATAGTGGGATAACACAGCCGAAGCAGCTACATGTAGATAACAAAGCTTCAAGCGAAGCAAAATTGGAGTTTTGATAAATGTTGGCAGGTTCAGCGATTTCTATACTAGAAGTTTTTGATGATATAGAATTATAGCCATGTAATGATTTGGTGAAACTCGGCTGGAGGGATGGCCTTCAACATTGGTGGCAATTTTTGTTGTTGTTACAAAAGTTTATTTACTCTAAGCACAGCCTATGATGTTTCACGGCTATTTGATGTTCCACGCAAGGCCAACTTTTGACCAATTATTATTTAGTTTCTCTATATTTTGCAACATTGTGATATATGTACCTTTTCTTTAGAATTTTCCATATTAATTCGGACTTTGAATTAGTTTGGACTCTCTTGTTGCTATTGGCACTGGTCTCGGTGCCTCATGCTATACAGCATCAATCTTCACAAGTAGTTGATCGTGTATTGATCGATATACACTGTTGTTAACAAAACGAATTTACTTATACATGCATGTATGGATAAAAGTTGTCTAGAAATTCAATAAGATAATTTGGAAATAAAACAACAGAATATAAATGAAATTTAAATATAAAGCTAACTAATAAACGTATATATTCTTCATCATTCTTAGAGAAGTCCTCTGGTCTCTCTTCTCGCGAAGTGGATCCTCAGACACAAATAAGCGACGTATGCCCTTTTTTTGAACGGGGTAGTTCCCGAAGTTACAAAAGGGTCTATAATATGGACATCGCAAGTAGCCGGCAAAATCCGACGTATGACACTAGAGGCTCGTCACGTGTATGCGTGCAAGCACCAACGATTGATAAATTAGTCGGGTCACTAATTTTTCAAAAGAACCAGCGACATATAGTTAAAACTTTATGTCACTGCTATACCCTAAACCTATGATGGGTGCAAATCGACCGCTGTCACAGCCTTTTTCCCGAGCACGAGACAACCTCCGAACAAACTTTCAACGACGCGTTTTTATTTTGCGAGTCATCGTTAGGTGCGGCGGAGACCAGATCGTGACCTACTGGTGACGAATTTTTTTGGGTCCATCATCTATGCCGGTTATCGGTGACTATCTTTCTTTTTCTTTTTTTGTTACAAGTGACATCGTGCCTATAAGCCTTTTCCTAGTAGTGAATGTTGCTCACATCTATCACTCAGTGGGTAGTCGTGTAATTTTTTTCTCCAATGCCGAGAGATTGTAGTGTAGTGGTTCCCAATGCCTCTTAATCCTACAGTCCATGACACTGAAGAGCATCAGTGGCATGATCACGCAAGTAACTTAAGTGTAATTTTGGCAACGATGTGAAATCAATGAATACTCCTACATACAAGTGTTACTTTCCTTTTTGACATAAACGAGTGCTACTTTTCTTGCTTCTTATCTCAAGTGGGTTGAATTCTTTGACGACTTAACGCGTTGTATATATGTTACCCTCCAACACCTCTAGAGGGTAGTATATAACTTGAGCCAGCCTCTCACAACTTACCAACTTACACTGCTTTTGGTAAATGTTTAGATTGGAACAATGGAACATGGCAAAGTAAATGCTTGTCACATACACGTTCTAGCATTATCTCTTAACTTTCCGTAGACAAAAAGGACAATCTGTTTCAGATGTTGGCCAAAGTTGACATATGTTTTGAACTAAAAGGCCTTTTTTTTACCTCACTCTAAGGCTCTAAGCTCATCAAAAGAAAATCAGGTTTCGAAACTTGCCATTTTATCATAGGACATAACTTTTTTCGATATGGTATATTTTTTTGGAAATGGATCATAGGCCATACCTACAAACATGTTTTTGTTGTGTAGTAATGAACCTTCAATCTTGACCAACTTGTGTATATGACTTTTTATTTATTGTGTAGTCTGACATGCGTCGAAGCTCGAAGCTGGAAATGTAGCTCGAGCTACATGTAGCCTGTTTTTAAAAATATTAAAAAATGGTGTTTTCAAGTTTAAAAAAAATCTGAAATTAAATCTAGATATGGAAAATGTGAGATCTACAAACGTGCAAAATTTAAACTCAAAATACGGTATAATGTGGGCTGCACAAAAATAATAAAATGTGATATTATAATAGTGAACAGTGTAAACTTTTACGACCTCAAAATCTGTCAGATTTTGTCAATTTTGTGAAACCTTGAATATAAGATATTTGGAATTAAAACTTTGCATGTTATTAGAACACAACATTGCCTACATCTATGATTTATTTACATAATTTTTTTAAACTTTAAAATAGCATTTTCGAATTTTAGAGAAATAAAATGAGCTATGTGTAGCTCGAGCAATAAAAGTCCACACTGGACATGCGTCTCCTATAACTACTCAACGTAAAGATCACATCCATATAGTGCTCTTAAATACTTGATTAGCTCTCGAGTGAAGCATCCCCCTACCGAAGTGGGGAAAAAGGAAGGTTACGTTGCTTCTAGGAATTCATCTGTCATGCCATATTATGAATGTTTAACCATTCTACTCCCTCCGTTTAGAAATATAAGATGTTTTAATTTTGTGAAGTGAGTGTGCCTAGACATTTTTTAGTGTATAGATTCGAACGAACCTATACACTAAAAGGTGTCTAGGTACACTCACTTCACAAAACTAAAACATCTTATATTTCCAAACGGAAGGAGTAGTATTTTTTTAGACTAACTTAACCATTCTAGTATTTATCTAAAGAAATGAAAATTGTTAATACACCAAAGCTCAAAACAATATTTGAATAAAACTTATCATCGCTGGGTGATGAGGCTTCTGTTCCGTTTGCACTGTCATGTGTTACTTCAATTCTTGTTTGACACTTTTATCCTAGAAAATTGGTGTCTCAAACATTTACCAAATCATGGCTCACGATGTTGAATTTTCTTGCATTGGTTGGATTTTTCTTGTCTTTGTAAGAAGAAACAAGATTTTTCTTGGCCCTGACTCCGGCGGACGCCGGGGAGGTCGGGGAAGATCCTGTTTTGAAATTCTAGTTGCTGGCCTTATTTGAAAGGTTTTCTAATATGCAAGGTTGGAAAAGGCGCTAGGCGTAAGCGAGGCGGTTGGCATTCGCCTAGTGCCTAGGCAATGCTTAGGCATCCTAGGCGTGGCCTAGGCGGTCACAATTTTGTGTTACCAAGCATGCATATAGGCTATTATAGTGAATAAGTATTCACTTAGAGCATCTATATGAGTAAACTATGAACAACTACCATTATAATATGGCTCATCTGGCTCATCAGTGCAATATGGCATAAATTCTGGTTGGAGGAAGCCTATTTCTTAGTTGCATTGCCTAGACTTCCGCATATGTCCTAGGCGAGGCGTTTGTCCATCGCCTAGTGCCTAAGCGTGCCTAAGCATTGCCTAGGCGTCGCCTTTTCCAACACTGCTAATATGTATGGACTCTTTTGCAATAAAACGATTGTACTGACGCCACATCTAAATCAGGACGGAGGGAGTACTATTAGTTTAGCAATATTTTTATGGAAAATCTGTTTTGGCACGATCCACATTGTTGGCTCCACCAACTTGCGACCCGAAGAGCTGTCTCTCCCCTCATTGACAATGTGTAATCTGCATTTTCACAACCTTGGGGTTCTGCCAGGAAAACCTAGGTTTTTTAGTAAACACTTGATTTATTGTAATTTAAAAATATATTACTTTGAACCAAACAGTCTAAAAATGGGCAACAAAGATAAGTAAACTGAAATTGTGTCAAGATATTTCAATATGGTCGTCTCTGGTTTACTCTTTTCCATCTCTTTGTTTCAGCATGACTTCTGTGGAAAAACTATAAGACAAAGCATGCAAAAGCTGAACTAACCATGAAAGCTTTGAAAAGCCATGTGAGCCCTCTACCTACCACAATAGGTGAGAGCATGAAGCTATTTTAGTTTAACTCCATACGACTGCCATAAATAACTATATCCTCGATTAAACCGGAAAACCAATGAGGCAATGCTTGCCAGTGCGAATAAGAAGCAGAAAGAAAGTCCTACTTATTACATCACATTGGACGTGACATTTTGGAGCTCCTTTTATTTCAAATGCAATTTAAACATATTTTGAATTGTTAAAAAACTCAATCAAATATGTTACGTGTACATCTTTACTATCTATGCATGAGCCAAGTTGTTTCACAAAAAAATGACTTTTCGCATGGGCTAGATAAGAAAGACAAATTTTAGTGCTAAAATAAGGGTTTGCACACCACATTTTTTTATCTTTTTTTATATAGAGCAGTAAAACTATTGGTTTACCGTGAAACTTGGTCATGCCCATATACAAAGAAAGACCGTATGCATCTATTCGATGTAGAGGCTGGGGCTGCCCCATTTCGGAAAAAAAGATATCAAGATGTTAGCGTGAAATTTTTGTTTGGAATTTTTTTCGCATTTTCAAATATATTTTTCAGCTAAAGGAAGCATATGCGTACATTTCCGCATCACATTGCATGTTTGCCTTCTAGACTGAGAATTAGTGAGCATGGCCCCTTTTGCTAGGATGATTCAGGCTCACCAAGTTTTGGAAACGGAAATGGAGTCTAGTCAGCACTCAGCAGCATCCACAAAACAGTCACTTGGCAGAGGACTCGTGAAAACAAAGGTGCACACGACAAAACAAAAAAAATGTGAGAAGATTTCATTTCAGAGTAGGGTGTGTGGGATGGGTACAGGCCGGGGCGATGGTGCGACTGGCCTAGGGAGGTTGACGCCGGCGCCGTGCAGTGGGGAGGATGTTTACAGATACAAAGTCGTCTTCTGGAGAACTAGCATCTTTGCCTCTCTACTGCCGCCGGGGAACATACGACATTGGGCATTGGGTAACCTGGAACAAATATACAAGACCTGCAGGACCCACTGGTTCCGTGATCCAAACTTTACTACTACTCCAATTTGACAACGCGCGTGCGTTGAGATCAGTCAGCACATATTACATCATCATCTTTGAGTTCTACGGAAAATTGAATCGTGTACAAGACTGAAGACTCCCTTATGCGGCAGGAGGCAAACGTGGTTATCTTCAGCAGCCGCACCTCATCAACCCGATGATATGCCAGGATCAACCTTTATACTGGTCGTCACCAACCTTTTTTTTCAAAATAGGAGCATATAGCCCCAGCCTTTGCATCGAGGGATGCACACAGCTTGTCAGCCACAATTCTAGTGCTGACTGTGGTGCCCATAAAACTAATACACTGGTCAATACAGTCGCACTAGCAATACACAAGGACTAACTCATTAACTAAAATCACAGTTGCATGCTTACAGCTCAAACGCAATTTCTCTACAATGCTTTTAAGGAAATAATCACTACCATTCCCACTACGGGAATGGCGCAGTACGCCGACGGCCAGCGTCTACGCCGACGGCCAAACATCGGTGCCGTCGGCGTAGGCCACGGGCCAGGCAGCCTACGAAATTGGTCGTCGGCGTAGAACTGCCGTCGGCGTAAGATAGCTACGCCGACGGCAATGCCCTCGGCATAGCTATTTTCCATTTTACCACATCAATCTTAGAAAAATCATAACTAAATCATTTTAATTCACAAAAATACAAATAATATATCAAAATTTGTAGAAAAATAAGATCTATTCATCTAAACCTTCCAAAATTTAGAACTAATTAATTTAATTTGTTAGGATTTTCAGTTTAAGGATTTAGGATTTTGATTCAGCTGGAAGTCGGGAAAATTTGAACTAGAGCCGCATCATAGTTTGCCCATGATTTTTCTAAAAAATCATTTTCAGGTTCACAAGTAGAAGTTTTATCAGAGATCCATTAATAGTTCTATAAAATTCAACCCCTAGCTAAGAAGGTTTATACCCGCCGTTTTGACCGCATTTTAAATCGAGCCTAACAGATTCAAAAAAATCAAAAAAATAGAAAACCTCCGCATTGTGTCATGTTATATGACCTAGTTATGAGGAAAAAAATTAAACTTGGACTCTTGCAAATATTGTAGAAACCCCTTCTCAAATATGACCTATCATGTACGAAGTTTCATGGTTTTCAAGCCAGATGAGCTAGGTCATGATCCAAATTATGGAATAGTTTGTTCAAATGACCCCATATTGTGCACATATGTGCATATTGGGATGGCAAACAAAGTTCATATTGGGAGTTTTCATTTTCTATGCATCAAAAAATCAATTTCCATTTTCTAAGTGTCAAGATTGGGTTTTTTTGTGAAGGAAGTACTGAAAATACATTAAAAAATAATACCACCCTAATTTTCAACAATAGTAGGACACATTTTATGTATATATCACTATTTTTTGTGTGTATGAAGCTTTGCATTAAACTTTTATAAAAAAGACAAACTCTTACCGATTCAGTAGGAAGCGAGGTAAATTTGAACTACAACTGTATTATAGTTTTCCCATGATTTTTTCAAAAAATCATTTTCATGCTCACAAGTAGATGTTTAATCATAGATCCATAAATAGTTATGCAAAATTCAACCCCTAGCTAAGAAGGTTCATGCCCGCCATTTTGACCGCATTTTGAATCGAGCATAAGAAGTTCAAAAAAATTCAAAAAAATGTAAAGCCTTCACATTGTGTCATTTTAGGTTACCTAGTTGTGAGGAAAAATAATAAACTTGGACTATTGGAAATATTGTAGAAACCCCTTCTCAGAAATGACTTATCATGTACGAAGTTTCATGGCTTTCAAGCCACATGAGCTAGGTCATGACCCGAATCATAGAATAGTTTGTTCAAATGACCCCATATTGTGCACATATGTGCATATTGGGATGGCAAACAAAGTTCATATTGGGAGTTTTCATTTTCGATGCATCAAAAAATAAATTTCCATTTTCTAAGTGTCAAAATTGGGTTTTTTTGTGAAGGAAGTACTAAAAATACATTAAAAAACTAGACCACCATAATTTTAAACAATATTGGAACACATTTTATGTATATATCACCAATTATTTGTGTGTGTGAAGCTTTGCATTAACCTTCCATAAAAAAGGCAAACTCTTGCCAATTCAGCAGGAAGCGGGGTAAATTTGAACTACAGCTCTATCATGGTTTCCTCATGATTTTTTGAAAAAAATTACTTTTATATACACAACATGTTATTTTATTAGAGATACACAAAGAGTTTTGCAAAATTTGACCCCTAGCTAAGAAGGTTCATGCCCATCGTTTATCAACGGGGTAAAGCGAGGGTTAACGGGGTAAAGCGGGGGTATGTCATAAGAAAACTATGTAAAACTTGTTTATCAAGTGGACTCGTTAGTATTTGACATAAGAAGACTATGTGTGAAGGTTTTTCCTTTTTTTGATTTTTTTGAATTATTTATGATTTTTTCAATGTAAATCTCATTAGTTCGAGATATCACTCATGATACATTAAATTCAAAAACGAGCATAAGAAATTCAAAAATTAAATAAAACATAAAAACATTACATACGGATGTCATATTTGGATTCCTCTCATTTTTCTTATCAATTTAGACATATAATTTGTCGAATTCCGATTTACAGATTTAAAGATATAAATTATTCAATATATTTATTAATTATTCATTTTTATTTACTTATTATATAGTTTGGAATTCAATATATTTATTACTTTTTTATTGTTGTTTACTTAATATATAGTTTGGAAATTTAAAACTAATGACATGTGACATAGTGGTATAAGGGTTAATAGGATTGATATGGTAGTATTATCAACAAGGTATAATTTGCTTCGTGGACACTCATCCGGATGGAACAGAGAAGTTAAGCGTGCTGGAGGTGGAGTAGTATGAGGATGGGTGACCGATCGGGAAGTTTGACCAAGACTTAAATTTGACCAAAGATTAAGCGTAATTAGTGTGAAAAATATTCTAATTGAGAGATTAACAAGTCAAACAATTCAAAGATTCAAAAAAAATTTGAAATTTTTTTTTGAAAAAAATTCAAACTTTTTTTTAAAAAAAATTAAACTATGCCGACGGGGCTACGCCGAGGGCAAAGCCGTCGGCATAGACTACGCCGAGGGTAGTAGCTACGCCGATGGTCAAATGGAGCTACGCCGAGGAGCATCTACGCCGAGGAACTACGCCGAGGGCAGCCCTCGGCGTAGACTACGCCGACAGCAATTGAGTCTACGCCGAGGGCTATTGGCCGTCGGCTTATCTTCAAATTCCTGTAGTGTCCTGAGAACAGATCGTACGTAGTTTCCAGGCCATTCTAGCCAAAAGTATGCTGACAGAGATCCATACTCAGCTTCCTGCAGTCGTCATAACCAGCATTGCTAAGCTTGAGAGACAGAATGTTGCTCACAGCTATCTCAGCGAGCAGCCGTGTGAATTTATTTCTCTAGAATTGAGACTCAGTACGGAATTGTTTCTCAGCGCCTCCTAATCCTACAATCTACCACACTGAAGAGCATCAGTGGCATGATCACATAAGTAACTTAAGCGTTATTTTGACGAGGATGTGAAATCGGTGAATACTCCTACATACAAGTGTCACTTTCCTTTTTGGAAAAAACAAGTATTACTTTCCGTCTGATCTCAAGTGGGTTGGATTCCTCAACGTCTTGAGGCAAGTACTCTACATATATACATATATATGTTCCGCTCCAACACCTCAAGATGCCACTATATAACTTGTCGACCTCTCACAGCTCACCAACTTACACAGCTTTTGGTAAATGTTCAGATTGGAAGCATGGTGAAGTAAATGCTTATCATTATTTCTTAACTTTATGTAGACGAAAAGGACAATCCATTCCAGAATGTTGGGCAAAGTTTACAGATGTTTCGACCTAAATGGCCATTTGTTTACCTCATCCCATGCTAATCAAAATGAGAAATCATGTTTCCGGCGATCTTCCCTTTATTATTGGTCATGACTTATGATGCATATGTTTTCAGCATACAATCAGCTAATGAACCCTCACTCCTGACTGGCTTGTGTATATGGACTCTTTTTCCATTGTGTCCTCCGACGACCAATGTACATCTCCCATTAAGTTTGCTTATATGTACATATATAAAAGCCAAAGGACTTAAAGCCCCCCACAATGCCCTATGTAGTGTACATGAACAGTGTCAGGCATTGTTTGGATCTAGGATTTTGATCCAACGGCCAAAATTTACTACAGCTCACAGTAGTAATTTTTGCCCTTGAATCTTTACAATAGTTTCCCGAACTTAAAGCCACCCACAATGCCTCACGTCATGCTTACTGTTCACATAAACAGTGTAGTGTACATGAACAGTGCCGTCCAGTGTTTGGATCCTAGGATTTTGATCCTGCGGCCAAAATTTACTACAGCTCACCGCAGTAATTTTTGTCCTTGAATTTTTACAAAAGTTTCCCGATATCATGAAAAATGCGAGATACAATAATTTTCAAGTAGTAATTTCTTAGATGGTAATTTCGCAATCCTATTTCTATGAAATTATGTGGTTGATTTTTTTAAAAGTAATTTTCCGGTACAACATGAACAATAATTTTCTGGTAGTTCCCGGTAAATCATGAACATGCGTGCTACAGTATTCCAGTGCTTTCTAATATATATATTTTTGGCAATTTCATGATCGTCCTACAAGCGTATCCCACGATTTATGGTCTCTTTTTTCCATTTAGACCATAAGGTTTCGATCCAGTGCCCATCGCAGTAATATTTGTCGTTCATTTTTTACAGTAGTTTCTCAATATAGCATGAATACCGCACGATACCTTATTTTAGCGATGATTTTCTAGCAGTAATTTTTCCAATGGTAATTTGGCAACCCTATTTCTCCGAAAATTTTGTGTTGATTTGTTAAAGTAATTTCCTGGTACAACTTTAACAATAATTTCTCGATAATTCCCAGTACATCATGAACAGTGCGTATTTTACCCAGTTCTTTCTAATAGTTTTTCTGGCAATGGTTCAAGATCGTCCTACATGCATACCCCACTATTCATGGTATCTTTTCCGAGGAATAATACTAATGTATTTTTCTACGGTATCTTTGGAAAAATATACTTACTCCAATGCTTTGTTCTATAGTACCTTCAGAAAAAATATACTTACTCCGCCATCTGTTGCCACTTTTACCTATGAAAATATTACTTCCTACTTAAAATATTGTTGTATTATTCAAAAAAAATACTAATGTGTATTTCAAAATATACTCCATCTTTCATTTTGTTGTCTCTTTTATTTGGAAAACATACTACTGTCTTCTTCTATGATGATCTTAGGAAAATCCTCTAGCATTCCTTGCCTCTTTTACCAAGGAAAAATGCTAATGCCTTACCCTCGTAGCCCCTTACCCTCATTTGCTCCCCGCCTCTGGAAAAATACTAATGTCTTCTTCTGTAGCAATGCCAGAAAAATATAATGGTATTCTTCCGTAACAACTCCGAACACAAAAAATATTCCGCCACCTCTTAAACTGATTTTTTTGTTCTTTTGCATATAAATGATTGAATAAATAAATGTATAAAAATAAATGGGAATAATGGTTGTAGTTTTCAATGTATTCTAAAAAAGAATTAGCAATAATCACACTTTTCCAATAGAACACCGAATGCCTTGTGCTCCACATACAGTTATGAACATCAACTTTATCAGAGATATGTAAGATGCACAAATAGTGTCTAAGTTTTGGACTCAATCATACCGAGCAATCTATCCATTCTTCCTTGGCACAAGGATGAACATGACTAGAATGGAACCTCTTCTTCATCCGCTTTGTCGCACCACTCAGTTTAGCCCGCTTCCGATCTGTCTCCATCCGTAAATGGCTCCCACGCAGGATAAAGGTACCGGATCTGCGGATCGACAGTGCAGCACGCGTCAACGAGGTGAACTGTTGAGACCGTGCAAATGGCGAAGTAAATGTTCACATGCACACTCTATATATCATTATCTCTTAGTGTCCTGCACGTGCTAAGAGCATCTCCAACACTAGAGGTCAAATTGTATCCTAAATTGTTCCTTTGGGACAATAACTTGTCCGCTGTCCTCCCTCTGTCAGCCCCTCTCCTGAGCAGTGAACCCAACGCACGGCCCCAAATCTTGTCCACGACCAGATTTTGCCCAAATTTGCATATAAGAGGAATAAAATCATGCAATAAAATATTTAAATCATCCAAATTAATCCCACACGGGTCCAATAGCACGAATGCATCAAATTCAAAATACACCAATTCCAAATAGGAAAGATCACATGTCGCGAGCCATGATCTCCCTTTGCCTCTTCTCGTACCATGCCCTCGTGTTGGCATCCAAGATGGTGAGATCTTGGATCATCACACGAGTTTCCTCCACTAACATCTTGAGTTCCACCTCCTTTGCTTTTGTGGTTGCCTCGATCTTGGCCACCTCGGCCTTCTCGGCCTCAATGCGAAGCCTCTCGGCATTTGCCATGGCATCGGCCCGGTACTTCTCTTGAAGAGTGTCCATGAAGCTCTTGAAGCGCTCATCCTTTTTGAGTTCTCGAATCTCACCTCTCTTGCCACTTGAGCTCTTTTTGTCGGACATGAGCTCTTTCAAAGATTATTGAAAAGCGAGAGTAGAGGCCTCACGCTTCAAATCTTCCGTTGAGAGCTTCCTTCCTCGAGGCCAATCCGAGCGCTTGCCCTTTCCTCCATCTAGCTCGGTGGTTTCAAGATCAATGGTGCCACCGGAGCTTCTTTTCTTTGACTTTGCCTTGCCGGTGTTCTTGTTTTGGAGTTGGAGATGGGCAACAAGTTATGTCCACTTTGGAGCTCCATGAAGCTTGAGCCATGCATGGACCAAATTGAAACTTCTTCCATTGTTTTGTGCTTTGAAAGCACCCATTGCTTGTGCCACTTGTACGTTCACCCCAATCCCACTTTGAGCTCGAACGACAATACCGTTGTAGGCGGCAGTGAACTGCTACATTCTTGAGAGATATGCGACCACCTATGCCCAATGGAGTTGTCGTTGTGAACACTTGTTATGTTGTAGGGGGGCTGGTTCTTGTATTGATTGATGTAGGCATTGACTCTTGCCCAAAATGCCTTTCCTTTTTGCTCCGCACCATGAATTGGATCTTCCAAAATCTTTAACCATGCCTCACAAATGAGCTTGTCTTCGTGCTCGGTGTATGACCCAGTCCTTTTGCTCATCCCAGCCATTTGGGAATTTTGATGTTCAAGCTCATCTTCAAACCCCTCACCGCTTTCATCGTAGTCTTTCGGTTCATCATTTTGGACTCCCAAGAAGTTATTCTCGTTGATCAAATCATGCATCATAGAATCATCGACATACGCTACAAGTTCATCACCATTTGTAACTTGCAATCACACATGAAAACAAATAAAAAGTACCGATTATCATACCGGATATTGAAATGGAGGTACGGTCGTTTCGTCGAACACGTTCGGAGCGCTCAACGTGCCGGCTGCGGTGGCTGCACCTTGGAAGAGCATCTTGCCTTCCGGCGTGCGACGCGGGACATGCGCCCAGCGCATCGACGGAGAGTCCTCAATCGGGGCATTGAGGTCGATGGCGGCCACAGCCTGGCTGGCCGGAGGAAATGACTCAGCCACCTCCGGCAAGTTGCTTCGAGGGCTTGGTGAGAAGCGGGTCGCGCCCACACCCGGTCCATTGTCGGGGAGAAACCCGTACTACGGCGGCGACTGGCTCCAGGGAGGCTAGAATGCGCCCGAGCACTAGCTGTCGGCGCTTTGCGCCGTGTGCTGCGCTGACAAGGCGATATCCACTGCCCTCTGGTTCATCATTAGCAAGGCCTGCTGCGCGACGACTTGCCTCTGTGCCTCCTGCTCCAGCTCGTATTTTTCTAGCGCTGCTGAAAGGACGAGATGTCGCCTAGAGGGGGGGTGAAAAGGCGTTTTAAAAACAATTACGGAATTGGCTTGAAGAAATGCGGAATTAAACTAACGTTTATTTTCTTCAAGCACAAGACCTAAATATGCTAGGCTCAACTAAGTGCAACAACAATAACTAGATATAAGCAAGATAGCACAAGATATAATTCACAAGTGATAAACAAGATATAAGTACTTCAAGCACGATGGCTATCACAAGGAAATAAACTCGGGTATAGAGATAACCGAGGCACGCGGAGACGAAGATGTATCCCGATGTTCACTTACATAAAGTAAGCTAATCACCGTTGGAGAGATGCGGGTAACCACGAAGGCCCCCGAACGCCACGAAGGCTCACCTTCTTCTCCGAGTCCCCCACAAAGCTAGGGACCCCTTCTTATGGTTAGCTTTTCCTCCACTCCGGAGATGGCAAGCTCCACAACCACTTCACAACTCCCACGAAGGGGAATCCCGGGCCTCTTCACAATCTTCCACGAAGAGGTCACCGAGGCACCAACCGCCAAGCCAACTAGGAGGTCACCCTCCAAGAGTAACAAGCTCACGGTCTCTCACTCGAACAAATCGTAATGGAGAGCTCAACACTATGCAAGGATGCAAAGCAAGAACACAAGGGAAAGTGCTCAAATCCTTCTCTCTCAAATCCCACCAAAGCAACAAATGCTATGGAGGAGTTAGAGAGGAAGAACAAGGGTGGAGGTCAACCAATGACCTCAAGATCTAGATCCAATGGGTTCCCCTCACTTAGAGGAGGAATTGATTGGTGGAGTTGTAGATCTAGATCTCCTCTTCCAAATCCCTCAAAAATATGCAAGAATCATTGGAGGGAAGAGAGAGGGAGCAAGCTCAAGAGATTCAACAATGGAGGTGAGAGAAAAGCTCAAGAACACACTTAGAAGCCCTACAAAACTGTTGGGGAAGAAGCCCCCTTTTATAGGGCAAGAAAAACTGCCCGTTACAGAGTTTTCGGGGCGCTCCGGACGCTCCGGAGTAGAGCCCGGAGCAGCTCCGGATTTGGAAAACTGCAAAAACACTCATACGAAAAATGCGATAACTTTTGCATCCGAACTCCGTTTTTAGCAAACTTGGACTTTTTGAAAAGCTTAGAAAAAGTACTACAACTTTATGCAGAGAAACACCAAGAAATGTCAAGAGGAAAAATACCAAATGTGGAGAGGTGTGAAACCTCCCAAAGTGAAGAACCGGTAAAACTCTTCAACTCGAAAACGCAATAGACGATGCATTTGGATTCCGTTTTCGATGAACTTGGACTTGTTGGAAAGCTAGCAACAAGCACAAGAACCTCACATGGAGAAACACCAAGAAGCAACAAACTAGGAAGATGCAAAGTATGCAAAGGATTGAGCTCCCTATGACGATGAGATCAAGTTACCCAACCGAAAGCCCCTCTTGATAGTGCGGCTATCTATCCTATAACCCGGTCTCCCAACAAACACCTTGAGACCGGCAAAAGGAAAACCTAGCAAGGACATACCTTTGCCTTGAGCATCCCGCTTGATCTTGATGAAGAAGCTTCATTTGATTTCATTCTCCCATGGGCCATATTGAATCCTTCTTTTGATGTAAGCCCATGGGAAGATACTTGATTCCACTATTCTCTCTTCATCTTGGTCAACCTTGTATCTACTCATGCTCTATCGAATCTCTCTTAAGATGCATAGGGAATTCTTCATTTGATTGCATGCTCTAAGTCTTGGTCAACCATGGCTCAACTCATGAGACCATCGTGACCTCGACATAGAGCCATAACTTGAATTCTTCTCATGTAACCAAACTCTCAAGATCTTGAGACTCCTTGGCTTAGCACATAAGCTAGAGCATGGAATACTTGAGTTCTACACAAGAACAACATCTTTATTTCTTCTTCTTGATCATATTGGATTCATCTCTTCTATTCAATGATCTTGATGCCAATACTTAAGATATATCTTTATCTTCATGGCATCCAAGCCTTGAATCCAACACATGGACTTCAAACAATTCCTATGAACAATTCCTTCATAAAAATCTCAATGAAAACATTAGTCCATAGGGATTGTCATTAATTACCAAAAACACACTTAGGGGCAATTTACCCTTACAATCTCCCCCATTTTGGTAATTGATGACAATCTCAACAAGAGGGTTTATATAATGAATGATAGAAACTAATATGCAACTTATCCAAGAATAAATTGCATACAAGAGGTTGTATTTGATATGGTCAAGTAACACGAAGCTACTACCGCATATCAAAATCAATTGTACTCACATAAACTACAACAAATATGGTTGATGTGAGTGCAACCAAAATATATAGAGCAAACTCCCCCACAATATATGCACGTGTGATGAACTTGAATTTCATTGCATACATTGTCAAGATAAACCATTGATGGAGTTTACACTATATATTCAACCATGCAAAACATCTAACAAAGAAGAGATGCATGAAAGGCAAACACTTAAGCACAACCAAACTTAAGTATAAAAACCATTTCCCTTAAACCCTCTAAACTTCTCCCCCATTGGCAACGATTGCCAAAATGGATGAAGGAATTTAGAAGGCCAATATAGTATGAGTTCCTCCCCAAGATGTGCATTTCTCATAAAAATGAGTGAAATCATATGCACTTATCAAATTAACAATATTTGGAGGAAGTCAAACCATATTGAGGATCAAAGATTGCAAAAAGATGACATAGTGAAGGAAGCTTCAACGAATGAAGCAAGCAAGCAATCAAGAGACCCAAAAAACCAATTGGACACAAGAAGAAGTGATAATAAGAGCAACTAGTTGATTTAAATAAAATAAGGAAGCTCCCCAAGGTCCATGCATAAATTTGAATTTTTGTTGCATTTGAATACAATATGCACAAACATGGAATCCTCACTCCCTCTATATCATTTAAAACAAAACATGAGCACGAAAGAATACAAAAGAATCAATACGCTTATCAAAGTGAACTTTAGTCCAAAAGGATTCACGAGATATGAGTGCGAGAAGAGGCAATAAAGAATAAACAAGCACTCATAAATCAAGTTCTTACCAACACCATCAAAAACCAAATGAATAATAAAGATGGTCGGCAAAGAACGAGGATATCAAGGGAAGAAATTAACACTCTTATGCATATACATTTCTAAGTGGACAAAAAATCATGATGAACAATCCACATAGAAACATGTATACACAAAAGGTTAGTTGAATAAAAGAGAGACATGATATCCAAGAGAGAGTCATAGAATATACCAAATAACTTTGCTAGAAAGCATATATAGCTCAAGGCTCCATTTTCCATTATGGTATATTAATGAACTCCCCACACAAAATCATCAAAGCCATCGCAACTAGCAATAAGGGATCAAAAGATAGTTGGGATGCTTTGAAAGGCAACAAGCATAATAAAGAAGGGTACAACTTGCAACATTATCTATATTGCACATGAGAGAGCGTTGAGGAATTAATATGCAATAAATTGCTAAAATGGCATATTTGGGATTGGTGAATCATAAACATGATTTTATATACTTCCCATCATATGCAATCATCTCAATTTGCTCACATATGAAATAAAGATATTTCTTTATAAGACCTTTGGAAGAACCACAACATTTGCAAATAAATATTATCATGCCAAGAACCAACCTACAAGAGTTGGGATGCTAGAAAAGTATGCATGAATGTTATACTTGTTACCGAGATAGCAATGGTGTGATGTAGTAGATAAGAGTTCACCGATCGATCATCCTAGCTTGGCTCCAATAATCATATGGTGACAACACCTTCCTTATAAATGAGACAAGCATCCATTGCATCTCCAATGTACCTAAGACAACATTTAAGTACATCTTGGTCCCCAAACTTATTGGGTCCAAAGTGGTTAGACTAACCACAATACATATGATAGACTCCATAAAAATATGTGCATAGTTAAAGATGAAATTTGAATTTCATGCACATCTTAGCCATTTAGGATTTGATGGAGTATAACATATATATTGGATCAAAGAAAGCAACTAAGATACAAAAATAAGCATAAAGAGAATATGCATGCACCTATCTTTCAAGATCCAAAGAAGATACGATTTAGACAAAAACACCAAGAATACAAGGAGGTATAAAAGGTGTGGCAAAACACATTATTTGTCCAAATGACATCAATGGAACAAATCAACAAATGATTTATTCAACAAAATTCAACAAATGAACCTAACAACTTATTGAGCATGAAAGAATAAATAAATAAAAGCATGCTCAAAGATTTATCTCATTCGAGCAAATAAATCATAGAAGAAGGAATGAGATAACTAACTCCCAAAAGAGCAAGGTTCCAACAAATAAACCAAACCCTCTACACTTTTCACAATGGCACAAGTACCAAAAAGAAAAGGTTTGTCTTACAACAACACACACTTGATGGGGATCAAGAGATGAGACAAAGTCAAGCAAAAAGATCCTCAAGAAGGCAATAAGACAATGGGAGTCAAAATAATTTCTTGGCAAGAAATATGGGCAATAAGATGCAAATTCCAAGGTGAAGATGATCTAGAGGAATTACCACACATATATATGAATACCAATTGTCAAAGACAAGAAGTTCATATTGGAATTATTTCCCGGTGGTGTATTGCAAAGATATTCAAGATCAACTTCACAATAAAAGGCATATGGTTAAATATTCAAATTAAGCACCATGCACGAAAAAAGATTCTTGGTAGCTCCAAAAATAGTCAAACAATCATGCAAAGCAATGATTAGAGTAACTAGAAGCAAACGGCTTCCTACTTATGATATACATATAAATATATTTGAGTGAAACCGCACCAAAAATTCTTACTCAAACCAAGACCAAAGAAATGAGCAACAAAATGTTTTAAGAAAGAATGGAGCTTGTTTGAGCAAACATGCCACCTAGGAACAAGATAATTAACAATATCAACTCTAAGTGGCAATACCTCAAATGTTCACATTTCCTAGGCTTGTGATATGCATAAGACATATTACTCCCCCATAATGTGATATTAATTTCTTTTCAACAAAAGGCAAACAAAATCCAACTAGAGATAATTAATGGAGATATAGAATTTGAATTTCTCATGAGCATGGCATACCACATAGTGACTAGATAATCTTGCAATATCAATACTAAGTGGTATTACTCATGTGCACACATTTATAGGATTGTGAGGTGCCAATGGCAAATCACTCCCCCAAAATGGGATGTTCCATTAATCACTCGATAAGAGCCAAAAAAGATACCATAAATATACATTAGAGGCTCGAAGCAAACACACAAGTATATGATGTGCCAAACACCCAACACCTACTTGAATACACAAGATAAGTAGGTATAAGGAACAACATATGCAAACACATACTTGGTACAAAACCAAAACATGCAAAGGGGCAAGTAACTTACAATGTAAAGAGGTTAAGTACAAGTTACCGCAAAGAGGCACATTGGATATAAAATGATAGTGTCAATGACTTGGCTTGATGAAAATAAAATTAATGAAGATCCCTTAATTCTTCATGAGGTAGCCAAGTCTCCAATGCCCTCCACAAACACCTATTGATCAAGTTTTAGCTTGTTGGTCCCCAACCAAGTTGGGTCCTAAGAGGTTAGTAACAATAGGCTTGGCAACCCAAATGGTTCTTTTCTTGACACCACTTTGAGTTCCAACAAACTTGGCAAACACATTGCCATCCTTATCTTTCCTAAGAGAATAATCATCATCAACAATGATAGGATTAGATAAGGTACCGCTTAAGCATGAAGAAGCAAAGTGCCCCTTCTCACGGCAAATATAGCAACAAGTGCTTCCCTTTCTCTTCTTCGTTAAATTCTTGATTTGGGAAGCTTCATCTTGTTTCTTCTTGGGAAGTGGCCTATCTTCAACTTGATGTCGTGCTTGAGCTTGAACTTGTGGCCTCTTCCCTTGTTGCTTCTCACTCAAGTGCTTCTTCTTCAATGGGCAAGATCTCACATGATGCCCTTCAATCTTGCACTTGAAGCAAACAATCTTGGCCAAATTCTTGACTTGGTCTTGGCCCTTCTTCTTCTTGTTGCTCTTGGACTTGTTCTTGTTATTGGAGTTGAATCCAAGTCCACTCTTGTCATTAGGGGATTTTTGCACACTCAAAATATTATCGAGTGTGGATTTCCCTTCATGACGCTTATCCAAGTCTTTCTCCAAACTAGTGACTTGGGCCTTGAGCTCTTTGATTTCCTCTACAAGGTTAGTAGTAATACAAGTACTAGAGGAAGTAGAAGATTCATTGTTAGAGCAACAAGGCATAGCAAGTAATTCATCACAAGATGTAGCAATATTATGCCTAGACAAATTACTTGGACTAGCACAAGATAATATAGCATTTTGGTTCAAAGTAGTGCTAATGTCCAAATGAGGCTCACAAGATGTTTTCTTAGAGATACTTGCCTCATGAGCTAACTTTAGCCCATTATAAGAGATTAAGAGATCCCCATGAGAGCCCGAGAGCTTTTCATGGCTTTCCTCCAATTTCTTATAATTGCTTGTTAACAACTCAAGTTGAGCCCTTAGCTCAACATTCTCCTTTAATATAGATGCTTCACAAGAAATAGAGTTAGTAGCACAAGCATCATTAATAGATTTAGCATTTGCAAGCTCATAAGATTTAATAGATTGAGATAGGCAAGAATTAGTATGCTTCTCTTCGGATAGCTCTTGCTTGAGGAGATTGAATCTCCGTTTCCCCTCATTAACAAGGGAGTTCAATTCCTTAATGGTCTCCTTGTGGTCAAACAAGGTTTCCATTAAGTGTTCGACTTTAGCACGAGCATCATTATTACCATGAAGAGAGGCATACACAATTCCCATCTCATGCAAGAAAGCTTCATTATCATCATCATTATCATCATCATCATCATCACTCTCATCATAAGGAGATGTGTCGGGATTCAAAGTAGGAGTTACCTTTGAACCGCTTGCCATAAGGCACATGTGAACTTGCGTAGATGATGATGGAACTTCAATAGAAGCACATTCTTCATTTTCGAGTGTAGGACAAGCTCTTGCGAGATGTCCATACTCGTGGCATTCATAGCATTGCCTTCTCTTGATAGAAACCTTCTTGGTTCTTCTATTGATTTCTTCTTTAATTATGTGACCCAATTTTTCTTTAATTTCCTCTACATGGTTAGTCATACAACAACTAGAGGAAATAGAATCATTTTGAGTATGGTCACAACTAGAAACAAGCATATCATCACAAAATTTAATCAAGCAAATTTTAGGAGATATGCAAGGACCTTTAACACAAGAATGAGTAAAGAATTTCTTGCAAGAAGTGTTTAGGTCCAAACTCTCTACACCATTAGGATTTATAGAAATAGAATCATCGGTGCAAAGAACAAGACTACCAACATCACATATGATTTCTTCACTCACCGTATCATTACCTTGTGACAAGTCACATGTTGGTGAAGTGGAAGAACTTGAACAATCATCACGACCGGATGTGGAAGCAACTTGGAGCTCTTCATGATGTGAAGGTGAAGAGAGCTCCTTGGGTTCACTTTCAACCTCAAGAGAAATGGACCCACCAAATGACTCTTCTAGCTTGGTCCATATCTCATGAGATGTCTTGCACTTTGAACCCATCAAGCAAACATAAACTATGGAGCTCACAGACAATAAAATTTCATTAAATACTTGAGCTTCTAGATGTAAATTTTTCTCATCCTCTATAGATAGACTTTGAGGATCCATCGGAGGAGAAAAGCCTACATCTAGAAATCGCTCTATATTTGGACACAAAGTCCGAAGATTAGAAAGCATGCGATTTCTCCATAGCATATAATTTGTGCCATCAAAAATAATTGTGTCATTGTGCACCAAATAACTAGCCGACATCTTTACTCTCAAGGCGGTGAAGCCTAAACAAGGAGAGACCTTGCTCTGATACCAATTGAAAGGACGAGATGTCGCCTAGAGGGGGGGGGGTGAATAGGCGTTTTAAAAACAATTACGGAATTGGCTTGAAGAAATGCGGAATTAAACTAACGTTTATTTTCTTCAAGCACAAGACCTAAATATGCTAGGCTCAACTAAGTGCAACAACAACAACTAGATATAAGCAAGATAGCACAAGATATAATTCACAAGTGATAAACAAGATATAAGTACTTCAAGCACGATGGCTATCACAAGGAAATAAACTCGGGTATAGAGATAACCGAGGCACGCGAAGACGAAGATGTATCCCGATGTTCACTTACATAAAGTAAGCTAATCACCGTTGGAGAGATGCGGGTAACCACGAAGGCCCCCGAACGCCACGAAGGCTCACCTTCTTCTCCGAGTCCCCCACGAAGCTAGGGACCCCTTCTTATGGTTAGCTTTTCCTCCACTCCGGAGATGGCAAGCTCCACAACCACTTCACAACTCCCACGAAGGGGAATCCCGGGCCTCTTCACAATCTTCCACGAAGAGGTCACCGAGGCACCAACCGCCAAGCCAACTAGGAGGTCACCCTCCAAGAGTAACAAGCTCACGGTCTCTCACTCGAACAAATCGTAATGGAGAGCTCAACACTATGCAAGGATGCAAAGCAAGAACACAAGGGAAAGTGCTCAAATCCTTCTCTCTCAAATCTCACCAAAGCAACAAATGCTATGGAGGAGTTAGAGAGGAAGAACAAGGGTGGAGGTCAACCAATGACCTCAAGATCTAGATCCAATGGGTTCCCCTCACTTAGAGGAGGAATTGATTGGTGGAGTTGTAGATCTAGATCTCCTCTTCCAAATCCCTCAAAAATATGCAAGAATCATTGGAGGGAAGAGAGAGGGAGCAAGCTCAAGAGATTCAACAATGGAGGTGAGAGAAAAGCTCAAGAACACACTTAGAAGCCCTACAAAACCGTTGGGGAAGAAGCCCCCTTTTATAGGGCAAGAAAAACTGCCCGTTACAGAGTTTTCGGGGCGCTCCGGAGTAGAGCCCGGAGCAGCTCCGGATTGCACTCCGGAGTGGCACTGCTCAGCCCGGAGCAGAGCCCGGAGCAGCTCCGGATTTGGAAAACTGCAAAAACACTCATACGAAAAACGCGATAACTTTTGCATCCGAACTCCGTTTTTAGCAAACTTGGACTTTTTGAAAAGCTTAGAAAAAGTACTACAACTTTATGCAGAGAAACACCAAGAAATGTCAAGAGGAAAAATACCAAATGTGGAGAGGTGTGAAACCTCCCAAAGTGAAGAACCGGTAAAACTCTTCAACTCGAAAACGCAATAGACGATGCATTTGGATTCCGTTTTCGATGAACTTGGACTTGTTGGAAAGCTAGCAACAAGCACAAGAACCTCACATGGAGAAACACCAAGAAGCAACAAACTAGGAAGATGCAAAGTATGCAAAGGATTGAGCTCCCTATGACGATGAGATCAAGTTACCCAACCGAAAGCCCCTCTTGATAGTGCGGCTATCTATCCTATAACCCGGTCTCCCAACAAACACCTTGAGACCGGCAAAAGGAAAACCTATCAAGGACATACCTTTGCCTTGAGCATCCCGCTTGATCTTGATGAAGAAGCTTCATTTGATTTCATTCTCCCATGGGCCATATTGAATCCTTCTTTTGATGTAAGCCCATGGGAAGATACTTGATTCCACTATTCTCTCTTCATCTTGGTCAACCTTGTATCTACTCATGCTCTATCGAATCTCTCTTAAGATGCATAGGGAATTCTTCATTTGATTGCATGCTCTAAGTCTTGGTCAACCATGGCTCAACTCATAAGACCATCGTGACCTCGACATAGAGCCATAACTTGAATTCTTCTCATGTAACCAAACTCTCAAGATCTTGAGACTCCTTGGATTAGCACATAAGCTAGAGCATGGAATACTTGAGTTCTACACAAGAACAACATCTTTATTTCTTCTTCTTGATCATATTGGATTCATCTCTTCTATTCAATGATCTTGATGCCAATACTTAAGATATATCTTTATCTTCATGGCATCCAAGCCTTGAATCCAACACATGGACTTCAAACAATTCCTATGAACAATTCCTTCATAAAAATCTCAATGAAAACATTAGTCCATAGGGATTGTCATTAATTACCAAAAACACACTTAGGGGCAATTTACCCTTACAGCTGCCTTCTGCGCAGCGGCGACGGCCTACGCGGCGACGGCTTCGGCGGTGGATGCTTGCTCCTCCCTCTGTTTCAACCTCCTCTTCTGCCTCTTCTTGCTCTGCGGCAAAGGGGACTTCCTCGCCGGCATGGCCGGATCTCGACAACCTTGTCCGGCGACGAGGGGGTGGGAGGGGTGGCGTCCATGGCTGCAGGGCGACGGCGGCGCACAGGGTGGAGAGGGGAAAGGGCTGGCTAGGGGAAAGGGATAGAAGGGGAGTGGTGTGACTACCAAGCGGGCCAGGGGGGCGGGGGGAGGACACTGTCCGTGTCCTCTTTGGCCCCAAATGCTCCCCAAATTTGGGGCCGGTTTGGGGAGAAATGGGTTGTCTGGGGGGGGGGGAGGACACGGGTTTGGGGGCAGCGTTGGGTGCAGTTTTCGGCCCAGCGATATCAGTTTGGACAAAAAGTGAGCGATGGGGAGGATTTGGGACCAGCATTGGAGATGCTCTAAGGATAGTCTACTTGAAAATATGGGCCAAAGTTTACAGATATTTTGATCTTGCAGATTCCATCTATTTCTCCTCATACCAAGCCCATCAAAACGCAATCATGTTTTGGCGAGCTTCCGTCGATCGTTCGTCATGAAATTCGATTCATATGTTTTCAGCATACAATCAACTAATGGATCTCAGATCGACCAACTTGTGTGTATGACTCTTTTTCATAGTCTAATCCTGCCCTCGGACGCACATCTCACATAGCTGCTCATCTTAAAGATTACATCCATGCATTGTTGTATCATGCACTTAGTCTAGCTTGCTAAAACGTTCTATATTATGGGACGGGGGAGTACATAATTAGCATTTTACCAAAGTGGCTTCTACTCTGCGGGAGCCCCCGGGGCGCAATGGACGTCATCGTCAACGCTCTCTAGTCGACTCCTCCAAGTTCGGCTGGACCCTGCCATCCCTCGCCGATCTCTAAGCGTATGAGTTGTGGTGCGTTGGTCCAGACAACCTTGGAGTTGGTTGTGCTATGGTGGTATTTGCCATTGGTCGTGACGCGGTCCGAGGCTCCCGCCTCCTCGCCTTTCTTGGCCGAAGGTTGGGCAAGGCTAGCTCGTGGTCGTTGTCATAGGAGTGTGTTGTATGCCGAGAGGCCTTCTCTTTGGTGTGTGTGGGTTGGTGTTGTAGTCATTCTTGGCATTCTTATTAAGCTTAATATAATAACGCGTAGCGCTGCTGCGGGTTCTCGAAAAAAAAACTGTGAGGGTAAAATTGCTTCTTGAAATTTAATTGGTGAGGCAATCGTGTGAATCTTTTAACAATTCTAGTATCTATCTAGAGAAAATGTAACTATTCTGTAATGAAACTGCTGATACCCAAAGCTGAAAACAAAATGCGAGTAAACTTATCAACTACCAGAGAGGGGAAAATTCTGCTCGTGCTGTCAGGTGTTAATTCGTTTTTTGACACTTCGTATTACATAATTTTACCAAATAGGGCGATACTATCCACGTACACCAAATCTATCTTACAGGCGAAAACTTTAATTCTCGAGATAGAGTAAAAAAATTGACTGAGTAAAGTTTATAAATTTCCGTACAAGATATCACTGAGTCGAGCCAACTAACCCTGGTACCGCCACTTTTTTTTTCCATACGCCCCCACGTATGGAGCCGGGTTCCACTATCACAAGGATAACAGAACATAGGTCTTTTTACAAACACGACAACAAAAGAAAGGAAAAGTACGATGAGGCTAAAACCTAGGTCGCAAGCAGCAGCAAAGTCTGCTACCTAAGGCAACCTGAATGTTTAAACGCGGCAGGGGATTTCACTGGAATATTACAACACCAGCAGTAAAAGTAAACGACCCAGATTAACAGTAAAACTTGGAGCTTGAATTCTCAGACGGAAACTTCTTCATCTTCGTCAACACCCTCCTGGATTCTTGCCCTAGATGCCCCAACCTGTCTGGCCATCTCATGCGCCGCCATTGCACCTCTCTGAAGGCGTGAAGCTCCTTCCATCAGCATCTCCCTATCATTTTCCCCCTGAAGACCTGCCCAATATCGAAGAAAAGCACACATGTAACAGATCAAACCCACAGGAGAGGAAATAAGCTTGCCCTCAAAACAAGCATTATTTCGAGTCTTCCAAATAGCCCAGCACAAAGCTGCAATCCCCACAATATGAAAATTGGGACCAACAGGGAAAACTTTGGCAATCCACCAAAAGTACTGAGTAAAACAGGAAGGTCTAGTAAAGACACCTAAAACCGTACTTATAGTACTCCACATGTAAGCAGCCATGGGACAAGTAAAAAACAAATGAGTGATGGTTTCATCAGCAGGACAAAACTGACAAGTAAAACTACCAATCCATTTTCTTTTTTTCATGTTGTCTTTTGTGGCTATTGCATTATGCCAGATTAACCAGAGCCAAATTTTGATTTTAAGAGGAATTTTCGCTTTCCAAAGTTGCTTAAAACTTCTGTCAACTCCAACTGCCGAGAGTTTGTTGTATAAAGACTTAACAGAAAAGATCCCAGATTTAGTAAGTTTCCATCTAGGTTTGTCCTGTTCACGATTGAGGGCAATCATAGCCAGTTTATCTCTCATACAGCGCCACTGGGACTGAATCTCAGGACTCATCCAGCGCCTATATCTGAATTGCCAGCCTAGGACTGCAGCCTCAGCTACAGTCAGCTGTTGGTCCAGACAGATCTCAAACAGTTCAGGGAATTTTTCACAAAATGGAGATGATCCACACCAGGCATCATTCCAGAAATCAGTAGATTTACCATCACCCACCACCATCATCCTCTGATTAAGGTATAAGTGCTTCACTTTCCACAGATCTTTCCAAACAGGAGAATCATCATTCCTTAATTTTATATGATGCAGACTTTTATTTATGTCATACTTGGCTTTCACCAGGCTCTGCCAAAGACCTTCTTCTGTCTCCAACTTCCACCACCATTTGCATAGCAAACACTGATTAAACAACTGCAGATTCTTAATTCCCAGACCACCTTTCTGTCTGGGCTTACAAACAAGATCCCATTTAACTAAGTGATATTTTCTCTTTTCACTATTTCCCCCCCAGAAGAACTTCCTTATTATTTTAGTCAATTTCTCCAGATTGGTAAGTGGGAGCAAATACATTGACATATGATAGATAAGTGTGTTGCTCAAAGAGGACTGGATGAGAGAAAACCTCCCACCAATCGAAGAGGAGTGGCCCACCCACCCATCAAGTTTCTTCATCAGCTTATCAGAGAGGTAATCCACATCAGCCACCCTGAGACGAGTCCCACACACAGGCACCCCCAAATATTTTATGGGCCAATCCCCCAGTTGACACCCAAAGATGTCAGAGTAAACCAATTTCTTCTCATCATCATGCAAAACCATCATGATTTCACTTTTAAGGAAATTGATTTTCAATCCTGACATTGCCTCAAACATATAAAGGATTAACTTCATGTGTATAATCTGCTCCATGTTATCTTGAATCAGTAAAATTGTATCATCTGCATATTGAAGAATCACCACCCCATTCTCAATTAAGTGAGGAACCAACCCAGTCACCAACTTGGCTTCTTGAGCCTGAGCAATCATTTTAGCCAAACCCTCAGCAGCAATATTAAACGGGAAAGGAGAGAAAGGATCACCCTGTCTCACCCCTCTATGACTGCCAAAATCTTTCCCCCTTGTGTTATTTATCTTTACACATAGGGTACCATCCCTGATTATACCATTTATCCTTGTACACCACTCTTCAGAAAAACCTTTCTGTGCAATACACTTCATCAGATAATTCCAGTCGACCTTATCATAAGCCTTTTCAAAATCCAATTTCAACACCACACCCTGTTGCTTTTTCCTTTTAGCTTCATGCAGAATTTCATGCAAGGACATCACCCCATCCATTATGTTCCTCTTTCTGATGAAGGCAGTTTGACAGGGAGAAATCAATTTATTCATGAAGGGTTCTACTCTGAGGGTAGCAACCTTAGTCAACCATTTATACAGTACCTGAAGAAGGCAGATGGGTCTGTACTTCTGAATCACATCTGCATCAGGAGTTTTTTGTAACAAAATAATCATACCAAAATTTAATCTGTAGAGGTCTAACACTCCCAACTTCCAGTCAAAGAAGATGTTCATGATATCATTTTTGCTAACAGGCCAACAGACCTGATAGAACTCAACAGGAATTCCATCAGGACCTGGGGCTTTATTTTTCACCATACTATTAATAGCAGCTTGGATTTCCTCCTCAGAAAAAGGCTCATTTAACTTTATATTATCCTCATCAGACAACTTTTCCTGCGCAGACCAAACACTGTCAGCCAACTGCATCAAATTCCCTTCCCCAGGACCAAACAACATTTTATAGTACTCAGTAGCATGAGTTAACAAATCAGCAGTCCCCTGAATATGAATATCATTTTTTTTCAAGGAATACATGGTATTTTTCCTTCTCCTCCCATTAGCCACACGATGAAAATAGGCAGTGTTGTTATCCCCTTCTAGTAACCATTTCTCACTTGATCTACTGAACCAGTATAATTCCTCATCCTCATAGATTTTCATGAGTTTGAACTGAATTTCTCCTTTCCTGGCAAACAGAGGGCCAGGTAAGACATTATCTTCTTCTTCTAAACTTTCTAAATTCTCCAACTCACTCAGCAAGTCTCTTTTGATTTTCAGGGAGTCTCCTCTGACATTTGCCCCCCACCCTTTCAAACTATTCTTTACATTCCTCAACTTCTCCTGGACCACACTGATACTATCACTCCCTCTCACAGGAGTCTTCCAGGCTTTCTCCACCCTTAACTGAAAATCAGGCTGTAGTAACCAAGATTTTTCAAACCTGAATTCCCTGCTTCTGACCTCCACATTTTCCTTAGTGTCCAAAATAATGGGGTTATGATCTGACATTACCCTAGGAATTTTCCTTGCACTTGATAATGGGAAAAAATTCTCCCAATCATGATTTATCAGGATTCTATCCAACTTCTCCAAAGTAGGATTTTCCTGATTATTTGAGCAGGTAAACATGCCACCACTTAGAGGAAGTTCTCTGAGAGCAAACTTGCTGATAATTGAGTTAAATTCATCAGAAAATCTAGTTGTCCCACCACCTTTATTTTTCTCAGTTGCAAATCTCAAAATATTAAAATCACCACCAATTAATGATGGAATGTCCAAGTTCTCACAGATATCAGAAAAAGTCTGAAGGAACAAATCTTTATCCTCATCCTGAGCAGCTCCATACACAACTACTAACCAGTACTCCTTCTGAAACTTTAAATCACAGACTCTAGCCTTAACAAAAAACCTTCCCACAGAGAAAGATATGATATTAAATCTAGAGGATTTAATACCACATAGAATTCCACCAGAACGTCCCACAGAGGGAGACCAAAGCCAATTATATGAATTGTCCAGATCAAACTTTCTCCAAATAGAGCTGTCAATTTTCCTCTTCATTGTTTCTTGAAGACCAATAAAGTCAAATTTGTGTTCATAAATGAGATCACGAAGGCAAAAAGAAAAACCTTTTTTCCCCACACCCCTACAATTCATAATGAGACCTATCATTTAAATTTTTTAGCTGTATGGCTTCTCAGCCTAGGACCAGTAATAATATCACACAGAGGGTGATTATTACTGCCTTTTCGAAGAGATTTTGTACCACAGAGGGGTACCCCTTGATTTGACATCTTACCACCAGACAACTTCTTCAATTTTTTCTTAGTTTTCCTAGAAACTACAGGAGTAAACTCATCCAAATTATCATCAATACTATCCAAACCAATATCCTCCTCACCAGATTTCTCATTTTCTATTTCTACAACATTAGACACAACATTCTTAACAAGTTTCTTATTAGCCAGATTATCTCTAGCAGATTCCAAGTCTTTGAGTAGATGAATAGTAGTTAAAGGAATAGAAGTAACATCAATCCCAATTTCTAAAGCCTTATCTAAAATCACCTCATCTTGAAGAACAGAAAAGGAATTAACATTAACTATATCATTACCTTCCAGATTTTTCTCCTTGGTAGTTTGCACAGCCTTCTCCAAGATGTTGACATGAGCTCTCCCTTCAGCTTGAATTCTGGAACTCACACGAGTAGGCAAAGGTTGCTCAGGAGTTGGGATAGCAGGTACAGAGGGCCTGATTCTGACAGAAGCAGCATTAACTGGACTTGATGGTAGTTCAGTAATCTGCACCTTAGATGATTTGAGCATATTGGTCTCACCATTTTCAGAGGAAATGGCGGCTTCCTGTGAAGAGAGATAGCCAGAGTCCATTGATTGATCCAAAGGAGATTCAACCACAGGATCCAATTGAGCTCCTGGAATCCTCTGTAGCTGTTCCTTCCACATATCTCGTTTATCACTTCTTGATTTCAATAAGTCCCTTAGGAATTCCTCATAAGTGAGCTCATTTTGCAGAGGTTCTCCAACATTCTCCACCACACCATCAGTAATCCTCGGCCTTGCTAGATATTCCAAATAAGCAGGGTAATGATCCATAGCTAGGGAAATTCTGGAAGTGCTAGAGTCACCAGCAACTTGCTTAGGTGCTCCATACCCCAAAAGCCTAGCCTTCTCTCCCATTGAGGATTCATCATCATCATCACTATCCACAGAGGGGACAATATCAGTAGCTTTCCTTTTCCCTCTAACATCAGACTCATGAACAGATTGCACCACTTGAACTTGCCTGTTAACTATAGGAACCTGATAGGAATTTCTAGCATCACGCATGAAACCTCCAGGAGCAGACTGAGGACCCACATTCCTACTATTTCCAGAAGAGTCAAGTCTGGTTCTCTTGGGAGTATGCCCAGCAGCAGAAGGTCTGGCTACATCAGGTCTATTCTGATCAGTTTGTTCAATAGGAACTGGATTTGACTCAACTTGAGGTCTGCCTCTTGGAATTTCCCTGGTGAATTCCAGATCATAGAAACTAGCACCAATATTCACATTCGGGACAACTGGTGGAACAAGAGCCACATTCATGTTACCAATTTGAATTCTGACATATTCAACATTGTTCAAGCTGTGCCTGTCAACAGCCAAAGTCCTACCAACAGTGCTTCCAGCATATACAGCAACAGGACAATTTCTGTTATCAATGGGAATTCCTTTTACCTGAAACCAAGCAATGTCCAAATCACCAGTGGCACCATAGCCAGGAAACCATGGAACAACCTTAACCACCACATTCTGCACCGTTCTGAGATTTGGCCTTCCAAAGTGCACCCAGGCATCAATGTCCCTGGCACTGGGGAAACGCATCAGAAATTTTTTGGCTGACATAGGCTTTGCATACCACCTCCAGTTGCAGCTAGGCCCAGCCCAATGAGTGAATTCATTCTCCAGCTGATTAGCTGTGACATCTCCTTCAAGAATTTCCACCACACCCTGATAAATCTTCTTAGCAGGAGCAGCATTCCTTATATCAGGAATCACAAAGAAACCATTACCTGGGACAGCTGCGCCCACAAAGGGAGCTGCAACTTCCCAAGGTTGAGACTCAAAGAAGACGAACTTGTCAGAATGGACATCACCACAGATTCTACAAATATCACCATCATCTAACACTTGATTCCTATTCTCTCTAAATTGGACATTACGTTCAGGAATGCCAGCATTCGCCGCCTCTCCACGAGCAGCTTGATTCTGATTTTGCTGGCTCGCCTCAACATACCCATCATCATTTCTGAGATTTGAAGCAGCAACAGAATTGTTCACAGGACCATCTCTCTGGTCAAAATCTCTATACGAATTATTGGCAGAGTTATCAGAGTCAATCTCCCTCATCTCAGATCTATGTGCCCAACGATCTCTATTGCTCGGATTTGGCTCAGCACAAAGGGCTAGGCCAACCGGCCGCTCTTGAGGAGCAATGGCACCTAAACGATTAGGATTGAAACGTACCTCACGAGACTCCCTGCTCCGAGATCTGTTGCCGCGCTGATTGTAGTTTCCCCGTCGCTGATTCGCCTAGCGTCCGGAATCACGGCCCCGCTGATCCCTCGGATCAACCTCCTGGTCGTAGAACTCACGACGCTGCTGCAGATCTTGAGCGCGCTCTCGATTTCCCTCCTGGAAATCTCGACCCGCACCCTGCTGGTACTGCTGATTCGATCTCGCCGCACCACCATCAAACGCTCCCGCCGCAAAACCACCAGGAGGTCTTCTCGGAGCGTAGTTAGGGCGAGCAGGGTACTGAGGACCCCCACGCCCACCACGCCCATAGGAAGACATCGGAGCAGATCTAGCAACCGATGCGAAACTCCGGCGATCCCCGGACACCGTCCCTCGCCAAGAGGAAGGCTTAGCAGGTCGAAGGATCGACTGCCTGATCTCTCTGTCGACGAAGATAACCCTAGGAGCTCCAGCCGCTCGCCCTCGGTCCCAGATGTGCTGGAAGCGAGAGATCTGAGGACGAGACTGAGATTGCGAGGAGTTAACCCTAGCGGTGTCGGCATCGCACGAGCTCTTATCTGGCCACGTCAATGGCGCGCACGTGTCCGCCATCGGAGGAAGGATGTCACGAGGCCGATCGGCAGGACGATCCAATCCAACCTGATCCAGCCCAGAATCAAAGCGGGCCGAAACCGAATCCACTGTGAACAACGCCCTAGGCCCCAACTCTCTGCGCTGTCTCAAAGGAGACCGGCCCAGGCGAGGAGGAACAATCGGCGAAGCCCAGATGCCACCCACCTTCGCGCGATAGAACGGGAAATCAATGGAAGTTCCCGCCTCGATCGAAATCGTCGGATCCGCCAGACGAACATCCACCGCAATACCATCACGATCGAGCAAAACCAATCGTCTCTCCTCATGACGAAGGATCAAACCTCCCTCGAGCCGAGAATCCGATCCGGGGATCGAGTAGGAAGCGGTCCAACGCGATGAGATCGGAGATCCCGGCCATGCGGGCCTTCGCCCAAGCGTCGCGTCACGAGAGCTCTCCGTCATCCGTTTTTCTTTCCTCTGCAAACGACATGGAGGACAGATCAGCCCCCCCTGGTACCGCCACTATACAGCAGAAAGATGAAACTGATACAGTGATACACATGCAATTTCCTACAGGGAGTGCCCTAAATTCTCTGACGTCGTTGTGCACTCTACTTTCCTTCGTTTCCCTCTCGTATCACTATATGCAAGAGGGCAGTCATGACTTGCAATAACCATATTCACCAAACTGACCTGCCTACCAACTTAACCATGTTCATTACCTGGAAAAGGTCATCATGCCTTATTTCTCACTGGGTTGGTACATAAACCCTCTAGCACAAGATGAAGAAGGATTGAGTAAATAAATATGCCCTACACACAAGTCGATTGACAAAACATTGGACATTCTGATGAAAACCTCATGATACTGGCACTTAAGAGGCAAGTATCAAATAGTCATAGTCTGTAAGAAAACCAAAATCACTACACTAAACTTCATGAGTACTAACACTAGGCATGTACCAACAGTTTAGCTAGGTCAGAAAGATATATATTTGCGCATGGAGTTTCCTTCATACATTAACTGTACATACTGAAGTACGAGCTATACACGAAAACCAAATTCACTTGCACGATTCAAAGAAGTTGTAGACAGAAGTGGTAATCAGCAGTTACATGATTATGAGCACAAATTCTTGAGCAGAAAAAGGTACATGACGGCATAGCATTTTACCGAAATACCAAATAAGAAAAGATTCTGATAAGGAAAAACTACTGCTGGCTATAGTAAGTCCTAAATCCCCAGCAGGGCAAGCCAAAACACCTCGCCTGAAAATGAATGTATTTGATGCATCTTCAAGTCCGGGATGCCAGTAGTTGTATCATCCGTTCCAGTTCTGTAACTGGTTCCTTGTATATTCGGCCCAAACAAAAATGAATATCAAGGGCCAAAATTCCATCAACAGGTTCAGAACGATATTCCTTGTTACCAACATCAATGTACGAATTAGCCCAATTCGAGCACATAACGGTCGTGCCAAAAGAGCCCACTTTAGCCAAAATTCTGTTTTGTTGAACAGAATAACAAGAGGGCTAATTACACAGATAGCGACGGCAGACTTGTGAGCAACCGGTGCTAGCACCATGTACAAACCTAGCGCAAAAGCTGCCGTGAAGCATGTGACCGCTGTTGTCGCAAAATACCAGGCTACAAAGAAGTAAATTCTGCGACTGTGTGGGTTTAAAATAGAGTATCCAGAATACATGAGACCTATGATAGCCACTGCAGACAATATGAAGGACAGTGTGCTGGCTATAATGAATGCATCAAAAGCATACCTCCCAGCAAGTGTTGGTGTGCCTCCATTAGTATGTTCATCAGCTATGTAACCTCCAGGAAGGGCGAAAGTAGCACTAAATGTCACAGTTGCAATTAGAACTGCACCAATACATAGTGTGTGTGTTGATTCTTTCATGTTCTTCAGTTCTTCTCTTTGAGTACGTTGTAACTGGTGATTGTAGTCTTCCTCAAAGTGATCGCGGCGACAATTACCACTCCTAGCATTAACGACTTTGAGTGCAAAATTTATTTTTGTTTCACTATTCTGCACAAACGAAAGAGAAATAGGTGAAGCCAAACCACACAAATCTTCATTATTTTATTTTGGATCAAGGGAAGTGATTATGAACAAAATGGAGTACATTACCTGATCATCAAACAATCCAAGGGGAATCTTATATCGTGATATATCTAGAGCAGTTTGCCCTTTCTTGTTTGATAAATTTAAATGTATCTGCCGATTCCCTAAAAAAGCACAAAACATGAGAAGACTCCCTGCCTGGATAGCTTGGTGTAGCGCAGTGTTCCCATCATAGTCCTGCATATTCAGAATCCATGAGAGTGACTGATTTCTGCAAACAAAACTGACTGTCCTAACTTTCTTATTCTCAGCAGCTACATGAAGGAATGTCCTTCCCATACTGTCTTGCAAACCAGCACTGCTTGGAGACTTGTTAAGAAACATGATAATTGTCCCTCTTTCACCAACAGAGGCAGCAACGTGTATTGGAAATAAACCGTTGTTGTCTGATTGATACAATGCAGCTGGGTTAGCTTCCAATACTTGCCAACATACACTTCCTCCCTGAGTTTGCCGTGCAAGAGCTGCAGCAAAATGGAGAGGCGTACTCCCATTTTCATCCCTGTGTGTAGTGAGGTCATTGTTCCATTCCAAGAGCTTTTTTGTAAGCTCTGCAAATGGGTGTTTCGTTAAATTAATCAATGTGAAAAACAATACTATTATGGAAGTAAAACACTCAACTAGAACTGAAAAGCCGAGTAAGAATATTAATATTGTCTTGAAAGTCTTCCATAAAGCAACTTCATTGTGCATATCCAGGAATTTTTTTGTGATTCTTAGACCTATACTCAGAATATGAACGCATTCCACTGTTTTACGAAATGCGTTATTTACATAAACCAACTTTTCATAAACCCACATCACGCAGAAATGATTTAATACCTAAATATAGAATTCTACACCAAGTGTGGACGTAGTGCGATCAGGTGCATGTGCTCCTATTATCTTGAGTAAACACTGTGAGATGATTCATAAATGGAAATTCTTGTTTTTGTAAGCACATTTGAGTTATTTGGAAAACAGAACACTCAGTACAAATTTCCCCATTTCAACATCTTCAGAACATCTTATTTACATTTTTTTAAAGCATTTTGTTTTATATGTTCAGAACCTTTTCATACAAATGACCACTTTGAGGTACCGTCATTACCATCACAAAGAGGGGATATGTTGATTTCACAGAATAAATGGGAAAGCGTGAGGTTTGAGAACTCGTGTGGCAGCCATAAGAAAAGGAGAGAGGTGGTGTTGAAGTGTATAAGTAGATTGTACTAGCCCTTTCCATCAGTTCGGACTTTTGGTTCAAGTGGCTAGTGCATGAACCTTAACATGGTATCAGAGCCCCTGGTCTCGAGTTCAAATCCTGGCTTTCACAATTTATTCTAAATTCTCCGCAGCCTCCTGCCACGCCCGGCCTCCCGCTGCCTCTTTGCCTCTCTACACGTGTTGACTTGTCTTCTCGTCTCCCGTCACACGTGAGAGGGGGTGTTGAAGTGTATAAGTAGATTGTACTAGCCCTTTCCATCAGTTCGGACTTTTGGTTCAAGTGGCTAGTGCATGAACCTTAACAGGTGGAACAATGTAAAGGGGTGCACATTTGAGAAACTCATTGGGAATAATAAATAAAATAGGCCTTTCACTTGCTATTACTAAAACTAAGATTAACTGGTAGTAGTTTGTGAAGGCTATGTTGTAAATGGGCCCCTTATTTATCTGCAGGCATATTAAAGTGCACAATGTGCAGCTGCCCCATGTATGGACATGTCATAATCGCAGTATATGTGGATGATAAATATACACTCAAGACTTTTGTCAGCACATCTATGGAACTCATTCCGTCTGTGCTCATACTATTTTTTCCGAGAATATAACGTTACAAAGATTAGGTGTGGAATTTGTCAAACAAAGGATTGTTTTTTATAACCAAAACATACTGTTTCCCAGATGGAGTTGTAGCATAGGGCAATAAGAAAGTTGATGAACTGAGTTTAACAGAGCCACTCAAATGGTTTTACTTTCAAAAATAACAGAATCAGGTGCCTCTATCTCTAGATCGTGTGTTCATACAAGTTCTCCATGAATCTATTTGTGGCACTACTTAACTACTTTAACGGACTGGAATTGTGAAATGCAATCCAGCTTTTTATTTGTCATCTTAACTACATGTGTCCTTATATCCTGTAAATATCCTTCTGATAACATCAGTAGACTAAGAAGTAAACTGTCAGAAATCGTTTTGTATAAATTGAAAGAAAAATAGAGGAACTTGTACTGCATCACTGTTTCTTGATAACATACTCCCTCTCTGAACATTTTGGGTCATTAAATACTGAATGCTAACAAGGCCAGCTTAATATTTGATACTTCTAACTAGCAACGCGTACAAGAATGCCACCTCGTTACTCTAGTATCAGAAGTAAGCCATTTCATACTATCTATTATGATGTTCAAGGCCCTTTTCATGGTTAGCTTATTTTATTGATCGGATTTGATTTAATTGGTTGTTTCTCATGAAGAACAATCGTCATGTGCTGTACTCTTTCAGAGAATATCATAAAACTATGGCTCGGTGCAGTGATTAGTGAAAGTATCAGGTCATATTTGGTACTGAATGCATATATACCCAGCTTGAGAACTACTTGTTACCTCGAGGATGAAAAGACTACATATCAAACTTTTTCTCGTAGACACCGGGACAAAACAGGTAAGCTGGAAGGAGAACAAAAAAACACAAGAATGCTAGATGTTGCTCCATTGTAGATGCTTCAGATGAATTTACACGAATTTAGTAGAAAAAAACTACACACATACAAATCCAACTATGAAACTTGAGAGGCAAAGGCATGCTGAAAAACATGCAAATTATGTGCAGAAAATAGTAGGAATCCAGATTTGATAAAGATGCCTGGGTACCTGTTCCTCGAAGAACCGCAGCGTGCAACGCGTTCTGTCCATTTTGCCCAGAGTAGGAAAGCTTCATGTGACTCGCATTATAAAGCGTCTCAACAATGATGTCCTCTTCCAACAAGACAGCTAGGTACAGAGGTGAAGTGCCATCTTTTGGGAAACTGGCCAACTCTGGGTTTTCCTCCATCAGCAGCTTGACTATGTCATTGTTCCCAATGCGGACTGCCTGATGCAATGCTGTCTCACTAACCTTATTTTCCATTTCCAGCAGTTCCTTCACTCTATGAGCACTTGTATTATCCTCGTCCCTGGCCAGGCTAATGAGACGAGAGACCATCCGGGTCATCCCAGCCCGTGAAGCGCAATGCAGGGGCGTGTCGCCGTTCTTGTTTTGCACAAACAGAAGGTGTTTCGCCTTTCTATAGATGATGTCGGCGCTCCTCAAGAAACCATCACTGTCACCATATGCGGCCACAATATGGAGTGCAGTACCCCCTTCAGTGGTGACCCCCTCCAGGAGTGACCCAGCAGAGACGGAAGGCAGCTGGTTCAGAGACGCTTCAACATCATCAGAAGCTTTCTTTGTTGACACACCTTTATTGTTGCTGCAGCTGTCAGAGCTATATGCCATGAGAAGGCTAAGAAATTCTGGGCTATACCTCACGGATGGATGCAGTTGAGAGCTTCCACTGTTGAGAAGAAATTCCAAGTCTTCCCAAGAGCCAGAGCATGCCGATGATAGCAGAATGGGGTTCATGGTGACCGCTGAGGGAGGCCTCGGCGTGGAATCCTCCTTGTTCAGCAGATTCTTCAGCTGCTGACAGTCACCGCGGTCTGCGGTCACCGTCAGTTTGGCATCCACCGACACCGCCGCCACGGCATTCACCCCCATGAGTGAGCTAGGACCTTCCTCGCCGCTGCTGATCGACCATGCGCTCGACAACATCACCACCAATCCACCATTAGGTGCAACTTCCCCCTTCCCTCTTCCTTGTTACTATCATGGACTGCTTACTACAAGGATGCTCAGTGTATGATGGTTGCCCAAGTCTCACATGGGGAGGATGCTCTTGTGTAGTTGTACAGATCTGCCCAAAGTGAGCTGGTTGCCTGTATGGTAAGCACATAAGAAGCCGTCTTCTCCACACAATGGGAAAAAAATCGTCTTCTCCATTCCTTTGCTTGACAGTGCATTTTATTCGCGTGATCCAGATCGATTAGTTAACTGTGCAAACGAAAACAGAGGCATTAGTTAATTCAGTAACGGCGCATGGTTGATACTATAATATGCTATGCTCCAAACGACATGTCCGTCCTTGTCGTTTCTTCGTGATTATCTGGTGGAACTTCCGTTGCAATCAAAAGCATTTTTTGTTTTCGGGGAACAATCACACGCTCTAAATCAAAACAAAGGAAGATCGACGGCGATGTTTCAGGTGCCAACCAGTCAGAAGTTTCCAGCAGATTTTAGATTCGAATGGAATCTGTAGGGAGCAAACAAAAGTTAAAGAGGGACTTATCAATCGGGGCTCTCAGCGCGGCCGGAGTGCAGCCAGGACGGAGACGAGCGGATAGCCATGGGGCATGGGGGCAGGAAAAACTCCGGCGAAGGGCGGACAGACGCGCCAGAACTCCACTCGAGGCGTGAGGAGAGGCAGGAGGAAGCGGCGGCAGCCGGCAAATATCCTACCTCAGTGGACGGCGGCGCGCCGCCACGGCCGAGCGGGGAGTATGCGACATTGGTAACTTGGTGAAGACTGTGAACTTGGGGGTCCCACAGGTTATGCAAATCCGTATTGCTACTTCCCGGCTTCCTCCGCCTGCAATTTATTCTACAGTAATTTTTTCTTGAAAGGAAAGGAAAATTCATCTGTTGCATCAGGAGTTCAACGGTAACTGAAATGGCTAATAGTGTGATGCGGGAGTCGTCAGCTAGCTCTGTCAAACAACAGATACAGCTAGGTTGCTTATAACATTTCGAAATGAAATTGATCACATTGTGATCTCGGTACTGGGCGAGCCCAGCAACAAAACGAATCACAATAAACTGTCAGCCGGCTGCTGCAGAACAGAGAAATGCTTCTCTGAAATCTGCTAGTGGAAGTGCCGCGCCACAGGTGAAAACTGCCTGCGACCTGCCAAATTTGCTTGTCAGAGCAGCAGTTGGACACATTTAACTGGCACTTAACTCGGGAGATGAAAGACTGTCCGAATTTATTCACAAGTAGTATACTCCCTCCGTTCCTTTTTATAGCTTGCCAAAACATCTTATCAAAGGGAACAGAGGAAGTACTAGCAAACTTCTTTTCGTTCAGATCTAAGGAAATCAGTGACCGCAAATTCCATGCAGGCACGAAGGCCTACCACTTACCAGAGTGAGACCTCTTCCCAAGCACACACACACACAGACCTTGGTTCCACCAAAACCTCAAGCTGTTGATTCATCCAGGTCCATAACATCCCTATATACTTCTCTACGGTCAGGATTATCTAGAAGATTGATAGAAAATTGACCAGATTGAACATGTATCATGGATAGGGATAAAGTATGGCCACAAATAACCAAATGGGACAGCAGATCTGTGATATTATACTCATCTTGTTTAAGAATACAGCAGTCTGAAGAATACGAAAATCAGTAACGTCATCAACAGATAAAAGTTCACAACAAATGGCATGCAATAGCTGGTCTAGCAACAGTGCACATATATACATCAAGACCTTCAAATGCTTGTTTCCTAGACAAAAGTAAATAACAGGGGTGCAAATGTTGTGTAACATGGAAATACACTGAGGTTGGGCTACATATGGAATCATTGCCACAAGGACCACGCCATTGAGAACTCTCATGACTTAGGTACAGATAGAAGGACCATATAAGTGCTGCCTTCAAATATAGAGCAATGAACTCCGTGGGCCAGTGGGATATAACGTATTAACAGTCCAAACACGATTCAAATATAGGAAAGAGAAAAACTATTGCAAAACAGGAACTTCCATACACAGCTTCTTGCCTGGTTTGTATAGATTGTTGCATATGGCCTGTATGTGGTTATTACTTCATATTCTCCTAATAATACAAAACAGCAGCTGATAGTTCTCTGGCTTGTGAACTTGTCCAAAGATAGATATATGCTACTATATGCTTATGAGGCGGCATAATGTTACAATATTAGAATAGTACATATGTATCCTTATACACTGACACAGATTGTTCAGACTCAGAAGAGTTAGGACAAAATATTATTATGATGCACAACTCTGTCCAGATTCCATCTATAAGCAATATCTTAACAGAACGTAGCAGTGATCTGCATCTTATACTAAATCTTCTTGACTCTAAGTTGGGCTTAACAAGGATCATAATTTGGACGTTGCACTATGAAAACCAGGAACTTCAATAGATAAACCCCTGCCATAGCTGGTCTAGCAAGAGTGGACATATACAGTCGGATCTGCAAATGCCTGTTTGGTGGACTAAAATAAAATATGGAAGCGCAAATGTGCTTTACACTTAGCTCAAGGCTACATATGGATCATTTAGCAGAAGGTCCCCAGCCCACACCATTGAGAACTCTCATGACTTCGGTAGATAGAACAACCACACATCAGTACAGCCTTCAGATATAGAGCAATGAACGGCGCGCGGACCAGTGGATATAACGTATTACCAGTCCAAACACGATTCAAATATAGGAAATAGAAAAATTATTGCGAAACAGGAACTTCCATACACAGCTTATTGCCTTCATTGTGTAGATTGCAGCATATGGCCTGTATGTGGTACTCTGGTTATTACTTCCTATTTTCCTAATAATGCAACACAGCAGCTGAAAATTGTCTGGCTTGTGAACTTGTTCAAAGATGGCTATATATGCTACTATATGATTATACTGAGACAGGTGTTCAGACTCAGAAGAGTTAGGACCAAATATTATTATCAATGTAAATAATAATTACACTATGATACTAATCTGCACAGCACCGTCCAGATTCCATCTATAAGCAATATCTTAAAAGAACAGAGCAGCAAATCTGCAACTTATACTAAATCTTCTTGAGTCTAAGTTGGGCTTAACAATGTACTCCTACAGAAAGAATGTAATACTAGTTGAGTAACTTACAAAGTTGCCAATTCTAAGAACCAAGTAGAAGATTCTGGAGACAAGTTGCTTGTGCTGCTGCCATCTTCTAAAACGCATGGCATAGGCTAGTATTCAACTTCGGTGGCTCAAACGAAACCAAAAAGTCCTCTCGCAAACAGGCGAGAACTTCTCCTCCTCCCCCTGTTCGTTGTCCTGTTACTTCTCATCGGTGTCAGGTAAAACCGCAGCATCCCGTTGTCGAAATTCCCAGGAGAGGTATAATGCACGCTTCTGCTCCTGCCGATCTTGGATTCCTTGTTCCTAAGCCAATTCGTGCGGAAATTCTGCGCATCCCCGTTGGCTGCAGCTTGCGAGCTTCTTTGGCTCGCTCTGCCTGAAACCAGCCCGTTTCGGCCAGGCTTAATTTCGCCATCGATGTCTGCTGTCTCCTCATTTCTACACCTCCGGGTTTCCTTCCTCGACTCCGAGAAGGACCGATCGAGGACATGCTCTCCTTTCCTGACGAACTCCTTGAGCGGGCTGGTGATGCTCCGATCCCATACCCTGCTCCACCTATTCGACCTCCGGCGTCCCACGCCCGAGCTCGCCATCTCCGGACCGGCATCGCCGCCGCAACTCCTTTCCCTGAAGCTTCGTCCCATATCAGCCGAATGCCTGCCGTTTCGGCTCTCGGCAGCCACGGCAGGGTTCTCCGCAACTGCAACTGACGACTCCTCCGCATTGCTCTGCCTCACCCTGGTCACCCCGTCGGAGGGCTCGTCCAAGCACGCGAAGGAGCAGGCGAGGGCCCTGCCCACCATGGACCCGTCCCACGAGTGCCGGGGCGGCTCCCCCCTGCTGGTGCTGGGCGGCTCCCGGCACACCATCCACTCGCAGGAGCGCCGGAAGCTGGCCCTCCGCTCCACCTGCGGCGTCGCATCGCCGCCGGCGCCGGGGTCCGCCACTGCCGAGCCCTCCACGGACGGCCGCGGTTGCGCATCCTTCGTGCGCCGTCGCGGGCCCTTCTTGGGCAGGATCGACCTCAGCCACGAGCCGCCCTTCCACTTGCTCCCCCGACCCGCGCTGGGCTCCGCTTGAGATGGTTGGGGATCCTCGGCTTCGGGTTGGCGCGCGGCACCGTCGGAGTCGTCCATCTGGAAGAGCAGCATGAGCGTCTTCCGCAGCTTGCCCTGCTGGTCGGCGCCGGAGCTGGATCCCTCGCCGTCGGGGTTGTGGGTTGTGGCAACCTCGACGATCTCGGGGTGGGCGGGGCTGCCGACGGAGGAGAGGCGCTCCATGAGGCAGGAGGAGCAGACGCCGGCGAGGGGCTGGGCCGGGTGCCGGCCACACCGCCCTAGGACGCCGGCGGTTGGCGGCTCCGGCAGCGGCAGCGCCTGCGGGCCCTCCATTGGGGTCGGGAGTCGGAACTGGAAGGTCCGGAAGTAGGCGGGAGTCGGTCAGGGTGGGGGGACAGGCACTGGCGGTGGCGACATTGCTGACCGGGAAGGAGAAAAACCCTAGGAAAAGAAGTAAAAAAGCGACTTTTGGGAGTTCGGGAGCAGGGCGCGGAGCGTGTGGGGAAACGGGAGGAAAAGGTCGCTGGGGCACGGAGGTGGTGGGGGTCTGGGTAGGATCGAGACGACGACGAGGTGGTATCTCTCGGGCCCCGCCGGAGCGCGCGGTGGAAATGCGAATTTGTCGGGGCCGGCCGAGGAGTGGAGTGGAGGACGGCCAGACGGGACCGCGGCGGAAAAAGAAAAAAAAAATGATCGTGAAAATGGACAAAATTGGCGTTTTTTGAAACATCGGCATAAAATGCTAGAGAGGCCATATTATGCAATTTTTGCTAATCCGGTTCATTTAATGCTGAAATTGTCAAAAGGAGTAATATTTGTTCACTTTTACAAATCGGTCAGCCTCCCACGTTTCGCAAACCGGATCGGCTCGGCTCAGACTCGCTCGTGCACAGAGGCAGGCGTGCACGATAGTGGAAAAGTTCATTTTAAACTCTTAACTCGTAGAGTTTGGACGAAACGAACTCTAACTCATAATCCCTCTCGTTTTATACTCAAAATATTGAATCATCAGTCTAAATCAAACATCATGCCTCGCAGCGTGAGACCTCGTGTGGCAACCATGATACGAGGCAGGCCTTCGCCCTTCGGACACCTCCTCCTCAAGACCGCCAAGTCCCCCACAAGGGGAACCCCTTTCCTCTATGTGATCGGTTTGGATCGTACAAGGCCCTATCCAAGGAATGCGCTCTTTTCCGATTGGGATCGAAGGCAGTGGCGGAGCTAGAACGTCTGACACCAGGGTGCCTACAGGGTGCCCAACCACATAAAAAGTAAATTCGGAGGGTGCACATACGGTGAAAAAATGGCGTTTTACAAAGAATTTTTTGTCTAACCGGGGTCCTGTGCACCCGGGTAGCTAGCTGTGGATCTGCCCCTAATCGAAGGGATTCTTTGCTCAATACCTCGTTCTGCGGAAGGTAGTATCGAGTCGGTAGCCACCGAAGTGAGGAATTGGGCTTGTATCTTTGTGTGTGTGTTGGTGTGTTCGAGTTCATCGCATTCCCCTTCCACTCCCTCATCTCTTCCTCCATGATTGGGCCACCTACGAGGTTTGCCCCTCATCAAACCGCCTCCATGGGCAAGATCATGTTGTTGCTCGCCTACATCGTGACAGACAGGAGAGCACGCTCGAGAGGCGGCGGTTGGGGGACGAAGAGATGTTGAGCACCACGATCTCGCTGGAAGCGCCACGGGTGGGACAAGAAGTTTTGGAGGCCAGGGGAAAGGGTGAGAGGATGATACATGGTACCCGCGTCCACCTTGAATCCCGGTTGGGATCACTAGTACCCCCATGTACCAAATGGTTCTAGGTTTGATTGAGAGTGGGATTACTTAGTTCAGAGTTAAAACGACGGGGATTTTGAGTTCTTTGACTCGCCCAACCTCTACAAGCTCAGTGTTTTAAATGGATTTTTTTTTTCACGCCGGTTAAGGCATTATTTACTTCTCTAGTATTTTCACACCAAGAGATGTGGGGATGAGAGGGGATTTGGTCTTCACCCAATACTCACCAATCTTCTAAAAAAAAATTCCAAATATAGTTTTACTATATGGTGGAGAGTTTTTTAATTTAACCAAAAATACACTAGTGTGAAGAGATTTGTGGAGATATCTTTTTTGAGACTTTTTTTCAAGAATTGGAGATATCCTTCAAACTCAGCTTAGTAAATAACGGGATAATTCCTTCCATCTCCTCGAATACACTAGCAGAAGTAAAAATGGCTAAAAAAAAGGGTGGTGGGACGGCGGATGGATCGTGGCAGGGTGGTCCAGTGTCCTGCCGCCGTGCACCCTGTACGTGCCAGTGGGGACTCGTCGTCCACTCCAGAGGATCACAAGACTCGCGACGCGAGATTTATTTCTGCCATGATTGGCAGGCGTTGGACCTCGAGGCAGAAGTCCCGGCAGATGCAGCACGTACCGGCACGGCCGGCACCGCCGCGTCGAGCGTGCGGCTGTCCCGGATCTGAGTTGCCGCCGTCCTGCCTACCTGCCTACCTGTCACCGGCGACGACACACCATGCCAGGGTAGCAGCACTGGTTTCGCATTCAACAGGTTTTCCCCAACGCTATCAACAAAAACACACTAGGCATGCTGCCATAGAAGATTGGATGATTTACTGCACTTGTTAACCCATACTACTTACGGTTTTATTGTCAAAGATCACAATAAACAAAGATCAATTTTCACTGTCAAAAGCATCAACCCTTGTAGAAGAAAAGAAAAAAAATTGTAACGTGGATTATTCGCTCTCGCGCACTGATCGAACTAAGGGTTTACTGATGTTTGATGATCCTGAGGTTCTCAAGTTAAACCACACGAAACATAAGATCCAAGGGTTATATAACCACCACATAAAACAGACATGCAACAATACCAAGGCAACATCACGGTTCCTTCCATTCTCATGCTCAGGCAGTCACAGATCCACACGAAAGACACACACAGCAAAAGGGCCTTATAATTCATACGTTTATAATCTGACAACTCCAGCAATTCTGAACATACATCCTCGCATAGGGGAAGATGATGCGGTAGCTGTCAGAATGGCGACCCTGAAAACTCACTCTAAGCCTCAGGCCTCCAAGCGACCGCCTTATTCCGGTACATTCATAGGTGGCTCGAGGCTCTCGACCAGGATTTTCAGGTCTAAATCCTGGCCCTCGAACTTCTTGATGAAAGGATGGTTCTGCACAAATATGAACGGCGATTTAGAACAAAGTAGCCAACGCATGGTAACACAGTTGGACATTTATAAAAGCAAAAAGGAAATGCTGACCAAGAGCTCTGAAGCAGACATCCGTTCCGCTGGATCCTTTTGTATGCTGTGAAGCAATATATAAAAGGAAGTTCAGTATGCTATACAGTTATGGCATGAAACTCTAAAGATAAGCTGGCAGAAATCATCTGTTCCTTTGAACATGTGCAGATTCCTTAGGAACTACTAATTCAATAAAATATAGAGCGGTAAAACATACTGCCAGTAAACCGAGTTGTCTGTAAATGAAAGAAAGTTCTAAAGCAATATTTGAATGGTACATGTGAGCACACAGCCAATTGCTGCAGCCTGCAGATCAAACATGATATGAGGACTGAGTGAGGATAGAGTAAATGCATAAAGGTCTACAATTGCAGTCACAACCTCACTCACAGTCGAGGTTCTGTCAATCTGGGAAACAATTTAGATATTGCCATAGCTGACTTAAATGAGTAAGTACATTTTGCTAGTAAACCTAATGGTCAGGGTTGTTACACAATCGATAACTCAAACTTCACATTAGCTAAACCGCATAAAAAGTTTCAAGGGCCAACGGGCTACTTAAACATGGTTTGATAAACTGATAATTTTTACTGGCAGAAAAGATAAGCAGGAATGCAGTATTAATGTGTAATTTCAGAGAGTAATGTTTAACATACCAGGAAGAGATGAATGAACAGAATTCTGGAGAGAACTGATCTGCAGGTGCAGAAGGTGGTGGCTGGTCAACAATTGCTTCTAGCAGTTCATAGAAGCTTAACCAACCTTCTCCTTCTGGCGGAATATAGGGGAAGCGGCCAATGGCACATTCAAGTATTACTAAGCCCAAACTCCATACATCACTCTTGTAGTCATAGGAGCTGCCACTAATCCGCTCAGGCTGCACAAGGAAGATAAGTAGAAAACTATGAGAACAAATTTATGTGCCCCAGATTACCATTATGACCATAAGCCAATCAGAAGACAAAGTAGATATTTTTACATACCGCCATGTAGTTGTAGGTTCCAACAAATGTATCACGCTGACCTACTGAACCTGCTAGCACTGCGCTCACACCAAAATCAGTAATCTTTACTTCGCCTTTATGGTTAACTAACAAGTTAGATGGCTTTATGTCCCTGTGAATCACATGCCTTTCATGATGAAGATATAATAGACCCTCCAGAACCTGATTTATTAAGGCAGTATTGATGTTAGATGTGCCAGAATGTAGCTCCAACCTCCAACAGATATGACAATAATTTAAGACTAATTGAATACAAAAGTGATAGCGGAGACCATAGGCCAAGCATATGCATACCTGCTTGCAAAGTACTGCAAGGTATGGCTCCAGAATAGTTTTAACTTGTTTAACTATGTCTGCAAGAGATCCACGATCCATGTATTCCAGAACAAGATATATTACACCATTGTGGTAAAAAGATTGATGGCAAGAAACTATATGTGGGCTCTGTGTTGCTTGATTTATTTTGAGCTCCTGTACTATTTGTTTCCGAACTGCCTCCTGAATGTTCATTTGAATGCCCTATGAAGGAATTGCAGTAGTCAAATAGCTGATAGATCATATAGACGACATTATGCCACAGCAGCACAAAGATCAGGAAAAATGCTTGAAAATCTTTAATCGCCCGATTATCATTACCTCTTGTGTTCTCATTCATTAGCATCAGTTTTCATTTCAATTAGTGTTTCAAAGAGATATTGCAGCTCAACGTCAGTCAGTTATAGATATTTTCGGTAAAATTCACTTCAAGGGTGTGCATCTCTGTGAATCTAATTGAATATACCGCCGTGACATTACAAAGCTGACTAAACAAAACAATTATCAACTAATGTGATTGTTATAATAACAATGTAGTGAATCTGTTCAAACAGATATGAACATATCGATTTTCATGTCAACAAGCATAAAAATATCAACAGTACAATGATGAAAACTAGCAGTTTATTGCACTGCCCTAACTTTAAACGAAAATAACCATCTTAGGCATTCGTGTGGCCCACTAGACAAACGTAGTGAACTGTTACCTTCAAGGCAAAAAATGTGCCCACCCACTTGTGCTGCACTAGTTGGACGACACCACCACTTCCCTTACCAATGACCTGAATCATCTCAAGGTCATCCATTGATAACTGCACATCTTCAACTTTAATGTTTGTTGATTGCTGGGGAAAATAAACAGATTAAGATGCAATCAGAATTCACAAACATCTTGATACTATCCAATGATAGCAGACACAAATTGAGAACAATATATCCTTGTTAGAGTTCAAGTTAAATACAAGAAGATTGGAGACAGAATACCCTATTCCCACTAATTGTAAAACTTCAATTGGTGACATCTAGATCTAGTAACCTAGCAAGCACCAAAGTGCATAATTTCAATCCTAGGCATAAAACTTTCACATCCATCCAAATAATCAGGAAACAGAAGTTAGAAATTTGCAAATATGTTGTGACTATGGATACAATGTGTAAAAAGTTTGCACTGCACTATGGCAGTCCAAAAATCAGGTACTTTGGTCGATAAAAGAAGCATATGCTACAAATTAGGCTGACAGCTGATGCGTAAGTCAGAACACATGGTAGCATTCAACTGCGGTGACATCCTTAACTTCCATCAAGCTAAAACCGTGGTCCAGGCATTCCTCTCCATGCTGATGTGAGGCTGCTCCTGCAGCACCTTCGCTGGGCAGATCCAAACTCCATATTTCCATAGCAGTTCACCCAGTCTCCTACCTACTCGCCTAGATAGTCTTTGAGCCTTGGCCTGTTCATATCCATCTCCCACACTGCCACACAAGAAATACTAACCAGACGAAGAGAACATGAGGGGGAAGAAACCGCTCAAGGAGCCCCAGCTCATTCTGTTGCCGCAGGAGACGCCCATCGATGAGTTTATGTATAGGTATTCTCAATTTCTTAGCCTAAACTGTCCATTTTATATAACATATTTTAATTTCCTTCCTGCTGTATTACTGAGCTCATTTTTGTGTCTATACACATGTTTTTGAGATACTTTTGTTTCTCCAAAACAAGCAGTAATATGTAAATTAAATGGTTGCCTTTGAGTGCTGGTGGTCCTTTAGACTTATCTCTGAGGAAAACATAGATGAATACATAAGATACTGGTTCAGTAATTATGAACGACTACTATTTTTTCTGTTAATATGTCCAGTTATGTTCGCGTTGTACACTTGCATTGTACTTCATACAGTGACATGTAGGTTTGTATAATAGTAAATGTGCGAGTTTGAATTAGTGACACACACACACACACACACACACACACACACACACACGCACACTGACACACATATGAATCACCCTTGTTGACTCAATACCAAGAGACGGTCGACATACAATACAACATGAACACAATTGGACAGATTAGCAAACAACAAAAGTAGTCATTAGTAAATACGGAACCAAGAACTCACAAGTTCATCTCCGTTTTCCTCGGAGATAAGCTGCAAACCTCTTTGATTAAGTCGCAGTTCACCATCCTTGAATGTACCGCTCGCTGTCCTAAAAGAACACCAACAAAAAGAAAATGATTCAGTTTACAGATTACTTCAATGCTTGAGTGGCTTAGATGCTATTTTCTGTTCCAGATCGTTTATTTTTATGTTTAAGCTTGATCATCGATTCAGTTTGAGTGGCTTAGAATACTTTCGTCAACATACAAGATTTCAGAGTTAGAGCTCTATTGATTCATTGGGTAGTGTAGGAATAAAAAATGTATAGGATTGGGATTCAATGTCTAGTTGCATCCTATGGGAAGAGAAATTCGCTTTGAATGTGGCGAAGGAATTTTTCATGAGGTCTAACCTAATGCATTTTTCTATGAAATTTACACTACAAGATTCCTATGGGATCACTTCCTGTGGGATATGATCCTATGATTCAAACTGCGGAAATCCTTTGAGAATCCTATGAATCAAAGGAGCCCTTAGCTCAGAAACTCAAACCATACCAATTTCAAATTAAACAGTAGATTTGAATACATAAGTCGACATACAAATTGCAGAGTCAGCTCAGCAACTCATGATGCACCAATTCCGAATAAACAGTACGTTTGAATCTTTTAGTCAAAATGCAGATTTCTAGAGTCAGATATATCAACAACTCAAACCATACCAATTTTAATTAAGTACTAGACCTGAATATAAGTAAAGCTATGCTTCAGCAACCTAGTATCTACCGAGTTCCATCACAATTCACAACTATAACAAAAAATCAAAGAAAACATAGAAAACAACTCTATTTATCTAGGCCTAAATAGCTCAGCACCTCAAACCATACCAATTTAAATTAAACAGTAGACATACACGATGCAAGACTAACTGTCCTAGAGTCGACCTAGAACTAACTTAATTCTCGGTCCACCTAGAACTAGCAAAAACGATAAAATAAACAGTTAGGATCGAGAAAACCTACAGGAACTTATCCACGGGCGTCTCCTGCGCCGGCACATCGAGCTTGAGGTCCTTGAGCGCCTTCTTCCCCCTCATGGTCCCTTCCCCCGGTTAGGGTTTATCGAGCGGGAGATGGATACGGAGCTGGTCAAAAAACCGAAGTAGGTTAGGGATCGGATGAACTGCTAGGAAGGTATGGATTTTGGATCAGGAAGGGTATGCTCACCGGGGACACGGCAGACGGGCGGAGGAGCAGCCGGAGCGTCGGTGTGAAGGCGCGATCTTGGGTTGACAAAACCGAAAAAATAGCAGCGCGGTTGGTCAAAATGGTAGCACGTGCTCGCGACCCGGGTTGGACTGACAGCGGCCGCGCTCCAAGTTGGCTCGATCCGCGCGGGCGTTGCTCTCGCCGGCCACTGAATCGACCTCTCCGTCCCTCAGGGTCGAGGCCGGAGATCTCGGCGGCGGCGGATGGCGGAGGGGGCGGGCGGATCTGGAGGTCGGGGGGCGAGCTCAGATGCAGTCCGACGGCGAGGGAGCGGCGCTGGTCGTGGGAGAGGCGGCTAGCAAGCGACGGGAAGGGACTGCGAAGGAGCAGGAGGGCCTGCCCGCGTGGTCAGTGGTCGTCAGTGGTCACACTCACCTCTTCAAGGCAGAAGCAGGCTGCTAACAATGGCCCAGCCTAGCTTAAAGCCCTGCCTGAAGCAACAGTCAAGCAGGTTGGTCTTGGGCTGTGATAGAGGTAGTGCAAGTCATCCTGGTGTCCTCACAAGTACTCCATCCGTCCTCTATTTAGGTGTCTTTCCAGTTTTAAATTTGATCGTCGATTTAATCAACAAAATATTGATTTTGTTATGTATGTTATATTATTTTTAAATTTGCATTGGAATAAATTGTCTAAGGGTATAATTTTACAACAATTAGTAAATGTATAATTGATCAAATTAATGGTTAAAATTTAAATATGCAAAAACCATGGCATCACATGCATTAGGACGGAGGGAGTTAGCTCCGTACTGACCGAGGAGAACAACCCCGAAGGAAACCGAGACAGGGTAAAAGACAGGACGATGATGAAAGCTGAGGAGTGGATGGGAAGGATGTCTCGCGCGGGCTCTGGCGACTTCTCTGGCGATCGCTCGGGCGACCTGCGCGGCGCTGCGCTCGCTGGCAAGGGTGCCCCGCGCCCGGCGTCCCCGACCTCGCCTCTGCCGTCGCTGGGTTCGAGATTTTGGGCCCTTTCTCAGAGTGAGGGGGGCTCCGACGACGAAGGCTCTGCTCCCGTGGATGAGCTCGCCTCGCCGGTGATTTCGGACGGGGGTGCTGGCAGGGTGCCGGTTACCCTTGGTCCCTTCATCGACCGCGCCCTAGGCTCCCCGGGGTGGACGCGTGCGGGACGTGGTCGTCATGGGCGGGGCAGACCGGCGGGAGTTCGCTCAGCGGCGGCGGCTCCGGTCCTCTCCTCGTCGTGCGGCGCCCCAGTTGCGGCTCCAGATCCAGATCCAGCGGGGTCGCCGGATCTCTCTGATTTCCCCCCGCTCCCGTCTTGCGCTCCGTCGGCTGGGTCGGCGGCGACTCCAGGCCGGGCGGCGCTGCTCCAAGTGGGGGAGTTCATCTTCCCGGCGAGGTCGCCGTCGGGATCTGCAGGCCTAGGGTTTCCGTCCGGTCCGGTGGCGGGGGTGGCCTCGGGACGATGCTCTCCTCCTCTGACCTGCGGGCCCCAGGTGTCGGGGATGCAGGTGGGTGCGGTTGCGCCCTCCGTGGCCCAGCCCACTGTGGGGAAAGCGACTTCTGGGCCTTTTGGCTCTTCGGCCCGTTTTCCTCGCATGCGTGCATCCTGGCCCAAACGCGCTCCACTACTTAAGTGGTTCTGGCGTCCGAAGGGAACCCTAGACCGGTCTCATTTCTTCCCCGCTCCCATCTCTGACCTTCGCTCCTCGAGTGGCGGCGCCCAGATCCACCTACCACCTCTTTCTCCCTCCACCGCTCCGCCCCCTCCGTCCATGGATCGCGATTGGCGCGACGGCCGGGATGGCCGGGATGGCCGGGGCTCGTACAAGCGCCCGTTCTTGGCGGTGGCCCAGGACGTCCACCGTCCCATTCAAGACTACTTCGAAGAGGAACTGCGGGAGATCCTCGACGCCCGTTCTCTGGATTTCGACCGGAGGCGTGAAAGACAAAGGGAGAGGTCGCCAGTGCGGCAGCCAGATCCTTACCGCCGTGGGGGAGCAGAGCGCTACCCTGCGCGTGGCCAAGGCAACTATTACCGTCGGAACTACTCTGGTGGCGGTGACGGCAGTGGTCCGTCCAATGCCACGAACAAGAAGCAGAAGCCCTCTCCCACCCCCTGGCAACGGCTGCTCCGGCATCCTCAGCGCCGCCGCTGTCGGCGGGTGGTTCTTCGCAAGCTGATCTGGGAGATGGCGAACCCCCTGCTCCGAAGCCCAAGATAATCTGCTACAACTGCTCTAGAAGTGGACATTACCAATCTGCATGTACGTTTCCTGCTCACTGTGCCCTTTGTGATGCCGACGGCCACACGTCGGCTATGTGTCCGAAGAGCTCCAAGGCCCCGGAGCTGAAACACTTTGGGGTAGCAGCTGATGGAGTGGGCTTCTTCGCGCTGGATGGGGTTCCTCCGCTGCAAGAAAATCAGTTTGAAAACATGGCCTTTGTCGTCGTTGATAATCCCAAAGCCACTGAACGTCTCATTGAGGAGGAATTTCGGAAGCTGGTTTGTGAGGACTGGAATTGGAAAGTGATGCGCCTTACAGAGACTGATTTCTCGCTCATTTTCCCCAACGCGGACAGCCTGAGATTTTGCAGGAATGCTGCTGATCTGACACTGCCTATTTCTAAGATGAGAGTCATCATCTTGGATGAAATCCAGCATCCTCTGCGTTCGGTCCCTGGTCTGTCGGAGGTGTGGGTTCGCCTGCGTGGCCTTCCTGCAATTCTCCTGGAACCCGCACGTCTGCTTGCAGCCATGATACGTCTCAAACGTATCTATAATTTTTGATGCTCCATGCTTGTTTTTACATCATTTGCCTATTGTTTCGTTACACTCAGTGGCATTTTTATACATTTTCCGGAACTAACCTATTAACGAAGTGCCACAGTGCCAGTTTCCTGTTTTCTGCTGTTTTTGTGTTTCAGAAGTGATACACAGGAAATATTCTCGGAATTGGACGAAACAAGTTCCTGAAGTCATATTTTACCCGGAAGCTTCCAGAGATCCGAAGAAGTGTCGGAGGGGGGCCACCAGGGCCCCACACAAGGGGGCGGCGCGGCCTGGCCCCTGGCCGCGCCACCCCTGTGTGAGAGCCCCTGGCTCCACCTCTGACATCGCCCCTTCGCCTATAAGTACCCCCCGACGAGAAAAACCTAAGGGCCCGATCAGTTTTCCAGAATACATCGCGATCCGCCGCCGCCGTCGACCCGAAGATCGGGAGGGTCCAGAAGCTCTTCCCGGCACCCTGCCGGAGAGGGGAATCGCCACCAGAGGTCTTCTTCATCGTCATGCTTGCCTCCGGAGCGATGAGTGAGTAGTCTACCTTGGACTATGGGTCCATAGCAGTAGCTAGATGGTTGTCTTCTCCACCATGTGCTTCATGTTTAGATCTCATGAGCTGCCCTACATGATTGAGACCACCGTTATGTAATTCTATGATGTTGGTTTGTTGGGATCCGATGAATATTGGTGTTTATGATTAAGTTGCTGTGCTGAATTATATCTTTTGTTATCTCTATGTTGTTTATGATCTTGCATGCTCTCCGTTATTAGTAGCTATCTTGGCCGAGTAGTTGCTAGTGACTCCAAGAGGGGGTATTTATGCTCGATAGTGGGTTCATGTCTCTATTTCACCTGGGGGAGTGACAGAAACCTCTAAGGTGGTAGATGTGCTGTTGCTACTAGGGAGAAAACAACATTCATATGCTCAAGGGCATATGCTTTGTTTACATTACACACTTTGCTTAATGCAATTATCTGTTGTTCGCAACTTAATACTTCTAGGGTGTTCGGATGATATCCCCGGGGGTGGATTATTAGTCATAGATGCAGTTGGATGGCGGTCTATGTATTTTGTTGTAATGCCCAGAGTAAATCTCATAGTGATCTTCTTGACATATCACGTTATCTTTATTCTATCAATTGCCCAACTGTAATTCGTTTACCCAGCATGTTATTTTATCTATGGAGAGACACCACTAGTGAACTATAGACCCCGGTCCTATTTTAATCATATTGCAATCACCTGTTTACTTTTCCCGCACTGTTTACTTTACTCGCACATTACTACTGTTTTCCACTCGATACACTCATAACCTTTGTTTCAAGCAAACCGGTGAGATTGACAACCTCATCGCAAGTTGGGAACAAAGTATTTGCTTGTGTGTGTGCAGGTTCCGCGTTGCTGCTAGCCGAAGACGAGTCAACAAGTATCGTTAACGGCGCCCTTGTTGGAGTGTTACTAAGCCAGTCTGCAACACCTTCAGTCGTCATCGTCTCCCTTCTCCTGTTCGATAAACCTTGGTTTCTTAACTGAGGGAAAACTTGCCGCTACACTCATCATACCTTCCTCTTGGGGTTCCCAACGGGCTGGTCATTCACCACGCACAAGGACAGTTTGCTCCCACATTAACTTGGAGTAGCAGCACTTTTTCTGGCGCCGTTGCCGGGGAAGAGAGAAGACTTTTGCGAGGGGAGTTCTTCGCACACACATTCTTTACTTTGTTATTTGTTTTGCTTTACTTTACTTTATTTTACCTGCATTGCTTTTTATATCAAAAACCCAAAAAAATTAGAATCCTTGATAGTTGTTTTTACTTGTCTTGCTTTATCATGCTTTCTATCAATGGTTGGTTTCTTAGAAACTAAATCTTTTTGGCAAGGTGGGTTCACGGAAGAGCAGCAAAATTATTATGAGGAACACCGCTTGTCACAAAAAGGGAAACACTTATGGGAACAAATCAATAGATTATATATCATTGCTAGAAATGTGTGCTCTACTTATAATGTTACTTATTGCTTTGATGAATCTTGTTGCTGTAGGAGGTATAAACACCTCCCTTTTCAATGTGAGTATAATGACGATGTTACCATATCTTCTTATATTAATGGAAATTACGACTTTTATGATGTGAAACAAATTGAAGAATTTATTGCTTGGAAGGGTGCATTCGAACTTGCTTATTTGCTTGAAAATACTGATGATGCACCTTTTAAATATGAGGTTTATGATATACTCACATTTTGCTTTGATAATTACAAGGAAGGAAATGACTATATTCTTAAATATCTTAATAGATGCTCTCCAACGGAAGAGACTAATGCCTTGAAGGAGCCTATGGAAGAAGAAATTGGAAGCTCATTGGATGAAAAAGAGGAGGAGAGTGATGATCAAGAGGAGGAAGAATGGAGCTACCCATGTCTACCTCCCAATAAGAGTTACTCTTTAACTAATACCTTATTTGATCGCCCTACATGCTTAACAAAGGAGGGTGAGTGTGATATTTATATTGTTGATTTTGTTCATGATGCTACTGAAAATTATTATGAGAGAGGAAAATATGGTTGTTGGGATTCTCATGTTACTAAAACACCTCTCTTTTTATTGAAAGTTCTGAAATTTCTCTTGTTTTATCTACCCATACTTGTGGCTATGCGCTTCTTTGATTTATTTTCTTACAAGATTACTATGCATAGGAAGTGGGTTAGACTTAAATGTGTTTTATATTTGCTCCTTGATGCTCTCTTTTACTTCAATTCATATTTCTTATTTGAGCATCTTCGCAATTTTCTGCGCCTAGCTCAAAGGCGTTAAAGAAAAGCACTCTTGGGAGATAACCCAATGTTTTCTTTTCAGTACTTTTTCTTTTATTTGAGTCTTGGAAGTCATTACTACTGTAATGACCGCTCCTTATCTTGTTTATTTCGTTTTTGTGCCAAGAGAAGCCTCTAATTTGAGTGAGGTAAAGATTTGGGGATGTTGCTGTCCTGAAACTGTTTTCGGTGCTGCACCGTAAAAATTCGTGAAAATTCTCTGTTTATCTTTTGGACCTGTGATTTCTTGTGCATATGCCCCAGGTTATATCCAAACTTCTCTTAGTTGAACACTTTTTAATTTGAGCAACGGAAAATCCCTCAAAAATTCGTCCTTTGTCAGCTGTTCAGTTTTGACAGATTTCTGCCAATATTTGTTTTTGCCACTTTATCGCTTTCTTTTGAGTTCTTTTTTATCATGGAACTCTTGTGGAAGTTGCTACAGTAGTATATACTTTATATGTGGTGGTTTTGGGTTGAAACCTGAAGCTAAAAGAGGTTGAATATATTTTATGCTTACACTAATGTTGCTAATAGAATTGTGTTTAGTTTTGTATGAAGGAAGTTTTCAAGTGTAGGGATTGGAGAATGATGAGATGAGTTGAAGAATGGACAAAAGCTCAAGCTTGGGGATGCCCATGCATTACCCCAAGAAATATCCAAGAAGTACAAGCGTCAAAGCTTGGGTATGCCCCCGAGGCACCCCTTCTTCATCGGCAAAAATCAGGTCACCTTTCAAAACACTATATTTTTATTGCTTCATGCACTATGTGTTTTTCTTGGAGCGTCAGTTGTTTTAGTTTTCTTAGTTGTTTAGTTTGTTTGTTTGCTGCAATAAATGGTTGGACCCCAACAAATTTCCTTTGGAGGAGATGTACTCGTTTTCATTTGCAAAGAACGCTCTAGTTTTCACTCTTATTAAAAATCGAGCGCTCTACTTTTTCTGCTACTGCTTTTGGTTTTCGTTTTCGCCTTGATATGCATTCAGATCTTGTCATATCTTTTCATCAAGGTGTATTTTTGCCTCTGATCTTTATTGGTTTTCATCAAAAGAGGTGTTTATAAAAATTTCAAATGGTGTTGGAAAAGAGAAAAAGCTTTGTGCAAAATAGTGGTACAAGAAGGAGCTTGTGTAGACTGCGGCTTAGGATTTTTCATGTCATGCTTGATGTCTTTTTGATAGTATGCTTAGTGGTTTTGCTGTAGCATGACTTGTCTCAAATAACTGAGATTGCTTAATGAGCCTTTGAAAAAATCATGCGTTGTTTTTATTGTATGGAAGCATTATTTTGGTTTTCTCCTCGATGCTTTATTTGGGTTGACTTGGCGCATGCTCACACATGTTAGACTCTTACAAAGTCGCCATTAGCCTTCATGATCATTTAGTTTTTGACTTTTGATGCCATCGTATGCTTCTTTTAATGTCGCTTTGTCGCTTTGCATGATTATGGCCATTATTGCTCTCTTAGTTGGTCGCTCCCAGTCTTTTGCTAGCCCTCGCCTTGTACTGAGTATGAGCTCTACTCGTGCATCCAACTCCTAAAAGCCAAAGTCTTTCAAAGTGTCCACCATACATACCTACTAGCAATTTGCTATTCCAAGTAAATTTGACTTGCATTTATATTCTCTTCAAATTAAACTCTTACCAGTGTTATGCGAAATTCGGTCAGTAAAGCTCTCACGAACCGGAAGGCACACTTTACTTTTTCCTGTTCTTAAAAATTTGACATTGTGGTCTTTTATGTTGAGTTGTTATGCTTGCAAGTTGTAAGTTGGATTCTAGCCCAGCCATGTTGTCATGGGGCAAGCTTTCAACATTGCACTTCTTTTTGAGTTGATATCGTGATCTTTTGTTTATGGATGCCCGCGGTGTGAAATGAATTGGGAATCTTGTGAGGATCATGGAGTTTTTATATGTGTTAGGGAAACGCCGGGCCGCCAATCTAAGCCATGCATAATTCATGGTGGAAATTTGCAGCATACCCATGGTGAACATTCGACGACGCATCTCACAATAAAAAGCTAAACAATATAGCAAATAAAAGAGATGTCGAGGTGTTCATTGTCTGCTTGTCCTGTCATTTTGGTGTGGGCTTGTTCCATGTCATCGGGCACGGAGGTACCCCATTGGCGGTTCTCAATGATACACATATATTTACAATGACAAGAGCCTTGCTTGGGACTCTAAGTAAAGTAGCATGGTTTGGGTACTCGTATTCACGGGACACGAGGTTTTCAACTTATGATTTGTCAAGCATATGCATCATAATTGTTCTCGCATTAACTTTAACCATTCAAGATGCTTATGATGGGGGCAATGAGAGCTCAAAGCCGGTAAGTACCATAATTTTTGAAGGTTATAAAACTTGCAATCACTGCTTCCCTCTGCGAAGGGCCTTTCTTCTACTTTTATGTTGAGTCACCACCTTCTTTCTTTATGCACCATTAAGAGAGCATAGTTGTCATTCTTAGTGTGATATGCATTGTCCCAAAGTTCATTGATTGACTCATATTGTTGGTTTCACTTGTTCTTAAATTATTTGTATCTAGTCGCCCTCTTAAACTTTGAGGTGTCCTATGCATTTATGTTTTGCTCTCTTTGAAGGACAAGCTGAAAACCATTTGTATGTTTTTCCTTATGATTTGAACACACGTTTGACTTTCATTGTTTCATTATCATGATCTTTTGTTTGTGTTCATTTACATGTTTACAACATGGTTGCTAAGTTCTTATTGTCATGATTATATCTTTCATGCCCATGTTTTAAGTTCTATTGATCCCAGCTCACCAATGCTTACATATATGATCAAGATTGTGTAGGTGCATGTCACCTCAAAAATTATTCTTTGTTATCACTTACCTACTCGAGGACGAGCAGGAGTTAAGCTTGGGGATGCTTGATATGTCTCAAACGTATCTATAATTTTTGATGCTCCATGCTTGTTTTTACACCATTTGCCTATTGTTTCGTTACACTCAGTGGCATTTTTATACATTTTCTGGAACTAACCTATTAACGAAGTGCCACAGTGCCAGTTTCCTGTTTTCTGCTGTTTTTGTGTTTCAGAAGTGATACACAGGAAATATTCTTGGAATTGGACGAAACAAGTTCCTGAAGTCATATTTTACCCGGAAGCTTCCAGAGATTCGAAGAAGTGTCGGAGGGGGGCCACCAGGGCCCCACACAAGGGGGCGGCGCGGCCTGGCCCCTGGCCGCGCCACCCCTGTGTGAGAGCCCCTGGCTCCACCTCTGACATCGCCCCTTCGCCTATAAGTACCCCCCGACGAGAAAAACCTAAGGGCCCGATCAGTTTTCCAGAATACATCGCGATCCGCCGCCGCCGTCGACCCGAAGATCGGGAGGGTCCAGAAGCTCTTCCCGGCACCCTGCCGGAGAGGGGAATCGCCACCGGAGGTCTTCTTCATCGCCATGCTTGCCTCCGGAGCGATGAGTGAGTAGTCTACCTTGGACTATGGGTTCATAGCAGTAGCTAGATGGTTGTCTTCTCCACCATGTGCTTCATGTTTAGATCTCATGAGCTGCCCTACATGATTGAGACCACCGTTATGTAATTCTATGATGTTGGTTTGTTGGGATCCGATGAATATTGGTGTTTATGATTAAGTTGCTGTGCTGAATTATATCTTTTGTTATCTCTATGTTGTTTATGATCTTGCATGCTCTCCGTTATTAGTAGCTATCTTGGCCGAGTAGTTGCTAGTGACTCCAAGAGGGGGTATTTATGCTCGATAGTGGGTTCATGTCTCTATTTCACCTGGGGGAGTGACAGAAACCTCTAAGGTGGTAGATGTGTTGTTGCTACTAGGGAGAAAACAACATTCATATGCTCAAGGGCATATGCTTTGTTTACATTACACACTTTGCTTAATGCAATTATCTGTTGTTCGCAACTTAATACTTCTAGGGTGTTCGGATGATATCCCCGGGGGTGGATTATTAGTCATAGATGCAGTTGGATGGCGGTCTATGTATTTTGTTGTAATGCCCAGAGTAAATCTCATAGTGATCTTCTTGACATATCACGTTATCTTTATTCTATCAATTGCCCAACTGTAATTCGTTTACCCAGCATGTTATTTTATCTATGGAGAGACACCACTAGTGAACTGTGGACCCCGGTCCTATTTTAATCATATTGCAATCACCTGTTTACTTTTCCCGCACTGTTTACTTTACTCGCACATTACTACTGTTTTCCACTCGATACACTCATAACCTTTGTTTCAAGCAAACCGGTGAGATTGACAACCTCATCGCAAGTTGGGAACAAAGTATTTGCTTGTGTGTGTGCAGGTTCCGCGTTGCTGCTGGCCGAAGACGAGTCAACAAGTATCGTTAACGGCGCCCTTGTTGGAGTGTTACTAAGCCAGTCTGCAACACCTTCAGTCGTCATCGTCTCCCTTCTCCTGTTCGATAAACCTTGGTTTCTTAACTGAGGGAAAACTTGCCGCTACACTCATCATACCTTCCTCTTGGGGTTCCCAACGGGCTGGTCATTCACCACGCACAAGGACAGTTTGCTCCCACATTAACTTGGAGTAGCAAGCCACCACCATGATTGCCAAGCCCCTCCATGTTGATGAGCTGTCTCTGGTTAAGGAGCCTTCTGGTGTGCTGATTAAATTTGTTACTCCGGTGCCGCAGCGGATGAGGATGTCTGTAGTACTGTATGTCAATGGGGTGGGTGCCAAGGTGGAAGTGGTCCCTGAAGATCCGAAGTCTGGTTTTGCTGAAAACCAGCCCCCCCCCTCCAAGAGGCCCTAAGGACAAAGATGACAATGAGGAAGAGGAAGACAACGATACGGAGCTCACGGGGTCTGATGCACATTGGAAACATCGCAAGTCTTCGGCGACAGCTCCCCCAGCCCCCAAGGATCCATCCCCCAGCCAGTCTCGCTCCGGCCGGCAGAAGACCATGGCGCACAAGACCAAGCTCACCAAGCGCAAGATCAGCTTCCCTAGGGGAAAACATCCTGCGGTCGAGGTTTTTGCTAGTGCTCCTGCTGCCTGCCCAGCTTCGCCAGTGCTTACAACTCCTAAGTCTGTTTCCTCCAAGCTGCCAGTGTTCAATGAGTACGGCTCCAATCTGACCTGCTCTCCTACCTTTGGGGCCAAGCTTGCGGCCGCTGCCTCTCCTGTCCAGCCCTCTCCTCCATCCAAAAAGGTTTCTCTGGTTTCTATCTCGTCGCAAGACGAGGGTGAGGAGGTGTGCAACTTCATTGCGGAGAAGGCTTTCAAGCTGTCTGAGGCTGAGCGCCAAGAGATTGGATGGGAGAGCCCAGAGGATTGGGAGTTTGAGAATGAAACCCTCGCTGAACGATGCAAGAAGCTGAACCTACGCCGCCCATTCCAGAAGCTCTCTGAGGCCAAGAAGCAGGCCCTCATGCAGGAAACGCCGGTCTGCCCTGCTCCGTCCAAAACTAAGTCACCCAAACTGGCTGCTCCGCTGGTTGAGCCCATGTCGCCGTCCTCCAAGATTTCCAGCACTGGCCCTTCCTCCTCCAAGCTGCCTTCGACTCCTTCTTCGTCTACGCGTTGCAGTGCAAGGACGCAGGGGACCAAATCTGAATCCATTCTGCAGAAGGCAGTGCGAGTGACGGCGGAGAAGAACGCTCCTGGTATGTCATTTTTCCCATCCATTGTTTCTTCTGAGTATGTTCTTTTGTCCTCTCGTTCCGATGCACATCTGCTTGCGGTGGCTGCGGATGTGGGTATGGCCATTAATCCCTCTATGGGTTCCCCGGGTGACTTGCTGTCTCTGGTTCGTGCCAAGGAAATTGCTCAGGCCCTTTTAGCTGCGGCGGTCGATAAACAGAAGCTGGCTGCTTCATCGGAGGAAGCAGGGGTTGCTTCTCTCCCTCTGCCAACGGAGGAAGCTAGTGCAGCTCCCACTGTGCCTGTGTCTGACATGGCTTCTTCTCAGCTGGGGGGGGCAGTGGCCACCCCACCTATGATCCCTGCCAAGTCTGGTCCAAGGAGGAAGAAGCCTGATCTCTGCCTGGGTCCAAGAACTAACCTGAGGAAAACTCCAGCCCGCCAAGCACGGGTGTCTAGTCTTGGTTTATAATGAGAGCGCTCATTTGGAACTTCAGAGGTTTTGGCAACAGGGGTCGCCGGAACCAGCTGAAAGACTACCTGCGCAAGTACAAAGTGGACATTCTATTCCTGCAGGAAACTATCAGACAAGATTTCTCCCTCCAAGAGCTGGAGAGTTTTGAGTTTGGTGACAAGTTCTACTGGACCTGGTTGCCAGCGGTGGGCCAGTCTGGGGGTATGCTTATGGGCCTGCGTGACAGCACCTTTGAGGTTGGTGCGACCGATCAAGGGGTCTTCTTTCTAAGTGCCACGATCCTTCACAGAGCTTCCAGGTTTATTTTCGAGTTCATTGGTGTTTATGGCCCTGCAGATCACTCTAGATCTAGGGATTTTCTAGCTGAGCTTGAAACTAAGGTTTCTAATTCCCAATACCCAGTGGTGGTGGCCGGTGATTTCAACCTCATTCGTGGAAGTGCTGATAAAAACAACTCAAACATTGATTGGTCTAGGGTTCGACTTTTCAATGACTCTATTGCTAGAATGAGCTTGGGAGAGATCAGACGCACGGGTGCTAGGTTTACTTGGTCTAATAAGCAAGCGAACCCGGTCAGGAGTGTGCTTGATAGGGTGCTGGTCTCTGCTAGTTGGGAAGGAAAGTTCCCCCTAGTATCTCTGTCTGCTGAAACCAGAATTGGCTCAGATCACACCCCATTGATTTTGGATTCAGGTGATGAGACCCCACCTAGAGTGTCTAGGTTTGTTTTTGAGAACGGATGGCTTCTTGTTCAGGGGTTCAAGGACATCCTGAGTGTCAAATGGAGACAACTGTTAGAGGAGCCTGGATTCTATAGAGACCCTGTGGAGGTCTGGCATGGGACCTCGGTTGCTCTACGCTCCTTTCTTAAAGGTTGGAGTGCCAACCTAGGAAGTGGTAGAAAGAGAGAGAAAGCGTTAATCTTATCTCAAATTCAGTCTCTTGATGTGAAGGCTGACTCTGTTGGTCTTTCTGATGACGAATGGGCCCTTCGTTATCACTTAGAGGACTCCATTATTCAGATATACCAGAGAGAAGAAGAATACTGGAGACAGAGGAGGCGTATAAAATGGACTCTTCAGGGAGATGCTAACACAAAGTACTTCCATGCAGTGGCTAATGGTCGGAGACGTAAGTGTACGATCTCCACGCTATCCTCGGGGACTGGCTTTGTCTCGGATAAACTGGAAATTCAGAAGTTAATTTATGATTTTTATAAGGAATTGATGGGGTCTGAGGATCCTTTTCCAATTTCCTTAGTGCAAGGAATTTGGTCTCAGGATCAGTGTGCTTCCCAGGAGGATGATGTTTCCTTGATCAGATCGTTTCTCCCTAAGGAGCTCGATCAGGTGCTTAAAGAAACCAAGACTGACACTGCCCCGGGCCCAGATGGTTTCCCTGTGATCTTTTTCAAATCTTTCTGGAATCTGGTGAAGCCTTTAATTCTCCAAATGCTTAATGGTTTTGCTCTTGGTCTGATTGATATCTCTCGTTTGAATTTTGGAATTCTGTCTTTGATCCCAAAGGTTCCTGGGGCTGATGACATTAAACAGTTCAGGCCGATTGCCCTAATTAACGTGATTTTCAAACTTGTTTCTAAGGCTTATTCCATAAGACTTGCGCCGATTGCTCATCGTGTCATTTCTAAATCTCAATCTGCCTTCATCAAGGGATGCCTCATTCATGAGGGTGCCTTGGCGTTGCATGAGATTGTCCACGAATTGAAAGTTAAGAAAACCAGAGCGGTGATCTTAAAGCTTGACTTTGAGAAAGCGTACGATAGGGTTAGCTGGGCCTTTCTGAGGGATGTTTTAATTCGCAAAGGTTTTGAATCAGGGGTAGTGCACCGTCTGATGCAGCTGGTCACTGGTGGCCAAACTGCCATCTCTATTAACGGGGAAGTTGGTCCTTACTTTAGAAATAAGAGGGGGTGCGCCAGGGGGATCCTATTTCCCCACTTCTTTTTAACTTCATTGCTGACGCTCTTTCTATCCTTCTGGACCATGCCAGCAACGGTGGTCACATCAAAGGGGTTGTGTCTCACTTGGTTGACAATGGGGTTACCCATCTTCAGTACGCGGATGATACGATTTTGTTGATAGAACTGGATGACCTAGCTATTGCTAACCTTAAGTTCATTCTGATCTGTTTTGAGATTATGTCTGGCCTCAAAATTAACTTTTTAAGTCTGAGGTGATTGTGACTGGGGTGTCGCATCTCGAGCAAGCTAGGGTGGCTCGCATGCTTAATTGTAAGGAGGGTAGGTTTCCAATGACGTACCTTGGCTTTCCTATAGCTGATAGGAAGCTTTCCATTGCGGATATGAACTATTTAGTGGAAACTGTGGGTCACAGAGTGGACCCCTGGCAGGGTCGTTACTCCTCTATTGCCGCCCATCATATCCTGTCCAATGCCTCCCTGACCAGCCTTCCATCTCATTGTATGGGTCTCTTTTTACTTGCCGAAGGAACCCACGCTGCTCTGGACAAAGTGCTTGCTAGATTCTTCTGGGAAGGGGTGGGGGACAAGAGGAAATATCATTGGCTTCGTTGGGAGGACTGTTGTGTCCCCCAGCTCCTGGGTGGCCTGGGTCTGACCAATACTCGAGCCATGAACCTGGCCTTAATGCTCAAATGGGTTTGGAGGATTTTCCAACCTGATAACCATAATTCTCTCTGGTTTAAGATCCTAGCTGCCAAGTATCCGCAATCCATCTCCTTGCTCAGCACTGGGAGCCAGGGTGGCTCTCAGTTTTGGCAGAGCATTCTTAAGATTAAACACCTCTTGCGCTCAGGGGCTAGGTTTCATATTCAGAACGGCCACAACACCAGGTTTTGGCTTGACCTATGGAGGGGGGATGAGCCCTTCGCTGTCAAGTTCCCTAGCCTCTTCGCTATCTGCTCTGACCGTGAATTGTTGGTTAGTCAGGCTCTTGTTGGCCCCCAGTTAAATATTCATTTCCGGCGCTCGCTTAGCACGGCTGATCTGGTCTGCTGGTCTGCCCTCAGGGGTGATTTAGCTTCGTGTTCTCTTTCAGCTGGACAGGATAGGGTGTCCTGGACCCTTGAACCCTCGGGTGTGTTTTCAGTTAACTCTATGTACAAACATCTCCTTCAGGGGGAGGCTTGGCCCTGCGCTAAGATCATTTGGAAGGCTAGTCTCCCTTTAAAAATCAAGATCTTTACTTGGCAACTTGCAATTGATCGTCTACCTAGTAGTGAGCAAATTAATCATAGGTTTGGCCCTTCTGATGGCCTTTGTGTGATGTGTGGCCAGGTTGAAACAGCGGATCATATCTTCTTTTCCTGAGCCTTTGCTGCTTTTATGTGGAGTGGGGTTAGATCAATTCTTCAAGTTAACTGGAACCCTACCTCCTTTGCTCAGTTTTTTCGTATTATTTCGGCTCTTTCCCCTGCCCACGGGCGGGCTGTGTGGATCTTGTTTGCGGCTCAGAGCTGGGCGCTCTGGCATATTCGTAATAAAATTGTAATGGAGCGCTCTTTTCCTAATCAACCTGCTGACTGCGTGCTCAAATCTTATATCTTTTTGCAGCAATGGTGTCCCCTTCTCAAGGCTAGGGACCGGGCGGCGGTAGGGATCCTGGAAGAACTCCTTCGTAATCTTCATCACGAAACCAGATCTCCTCCGACGCTATGAGATGCCCCCCCTGTCTTACCTGGTTAAGCTGTCTCAGTTGTTTTAGGTAGTCGTTGTTCAAACTCTGTCTAATCCGTATGACTGTTGTTTTCCTTTCGCAAGTGCTGCGTTAGGCCTCTGGGTGGGAGATACTCTTTATGCTCCTTTGTAATGTGGTGTTCCTGTTGGCTGTAAACTCTTGGGCTTTATTAATTTAAAGTCGGGCAGCCATGCCTTTTATTCTAAAAAAAAGGAGAACAACCGAAAAACAACAAATGTAGTTCTGAGCTAAACGCAGCTTGAATTTTTGAAAAAATTAAAAATGATATTTAAAGTTTTAAAAAATTATGAAAAAATATTAGATGTTGACAATGATGTATTCCACCAACGTACAAAATCTCAACTCAAAACACCTTGTCCATTGAGGTCGTCGAACACATCTTGCCAGACTGTCCCCTTGTGATATCGTGTCTAGCCTATAGGGTTTTTAAATCTATTTTAACTACACAAGGGTGTCTCCGGGATAGTTCGGATGGAGAATCGAGTTGAATGGAATGGCATGGCTTTGTTCAACTGGAATGTGGATGTTCTATTCATAACAAAATTGCAACATTATACACAGTTTTCAATCAATACGGCCATACAACATATCCAAGTAGTCTAAATTCATTGCACTCCATTCAACCATGTCTAGTTCATGACATAGAGACATTCAAAAGAACTTAGTTACCCCTTTAAACCATGTCAAAAGATCATATATCAGACTAGCCATCAAATAGCACCTAACTATATTTCATTTCAGTTCATACAACCCATCAGGTTGTAGATATGTCCAATGGTTTTGGCCATGTACCTTTTCTACCAAAGCAACTTGGTGGAGAAGCTAATCATTATGAATGCACTTGGAATCTTAAGATTGTCAAAAAGATGAGCATAGTGGTGAACAAAGTAACCCTTATCGAATTCGTTAATTGCAACCCTGGTATCCCACAGGCATGGCATGGGGTAAAGCGTCATTTTTACACTTCTTCACAAAAGCTTCACCTACCATTTTGAATGGTAGAGGTACCGCAAGTCATCCATGAGTCCTCTCAAGAGCGAAAAACTATGGGCACGCCACGTAGACCAATGATTTGCTTTAGTTACATGGGCATCTCTCGAGCCGGGCCTAACAAATCCCAACGCAAAAAATCTAGAATACCCGAGCCTCGGGCCTAAAAATCAGGCCCAAGCCCAACCTATCAAAAGGAAAAGCATGGCGGGCCTTTTCCTTATTTTGTAGAAAACTCAGGCCCAAGCTCGGTCCAACCGAGCTGTCGGGCTCAAAATTCAATCCTAGAGCCAGCCCGTAGGCATGGTCGGGCTGGGCTTAACCCATAACTTTCGTGTTGGGCTAGGTCGGTCCAACTTGGCCGGGCTTCCCATGGCTAGGTATAAACGGAACTGCTGCTAGCTACTCCGGCGCTTCAGAAATTGTGCCTTGTATACATGTGAAAGCAGCTGACACATCTAAATAAAAAGTACTCTAGCATTGTCTGGATCAGAAGCTAAAACATAAAGATCACCAATCCTTAATCTACATCAATTTTTCGGCCAACATCCACTTATTGTCACCCTTAGGCTCTCCTTGGTTCATACTCCCTAGTCCTTCCGATCAAAGAAGTGTCGGCAACTTAGTACAACTTTACGATCGGAACAAAGTTGTACTAAATAATCGGACATTCTTTTATGATCAGAGGGAGGAGTAGTTCTTTAGGCAAATCCAATGTAAGAATTACGGGCCGTAACTATGTCCAAACCCAGCGGAGGCTCAAGGCTTCAATTGTTAACTCCATCTCATATACTACTACAAGTGATGATTTTGATTTAGGCCGGTCCTGGTTCTAGGTATGAGGACGAGCACATCATGCACATACCATGTCGTTGCGGCTGCAAGAATCGACATCCAAGAAATGGCCCGGTAGATTTTTATTTTAACCGGAGTAGTAGGAGTATGATTTTGATGTAACAGCAACCTAGCTTCTCGTCCTGAAAATTTGTCTATGTTTAGGGCGCCGGCCGGCCGCGGTCTCGTCACCGTTGATCAAAACTAGCACTACTCGAAGCCAAGTGGAGATTACTACAGAAGGCCGCGGTCTCGTCACCGTTGATCAAAACTAGCACTACTCAAAACTAGCACGTGTTGATGCATGGCGCTTCGCTCAGGGACTGCTAGCTGGTGCTTCCGTAGCCTCGATTCGTACTGTAGTACGTCGTCAAGACGACGGCACCGGCGCGACTTTGCGGCGGGACATGCGCCATCGGCCGGCCGCGACGGCGCCATATGGATCGATTCGGAATCTCGCGAATTTTCGTGCAGCGAGGCGAATTTTCGTGCCGATCTCGCGAGGTGGACGTGGAAATTTGTGCCCAACAACTGGGAAGATGAAGAAGAACGTTGCCTTCCTTCTAGGCTGCCTGCCGACTAGGCTAGCTCCTCTGCTGACTGTTGACCACTCGCCGTCACCGGTCGCTGCGGCGTCCGTCCGTCCGTGCTAGCTAGCTGGAGTCGCGCGCGGTTCCACTGCTACCAAGCTACGTCAACCATTTGTCACCTGGCAAAGATTATCATATATATATATGGAGCCGGCCCACCTGCCATCGACATGGACGGATTCCTTCCTAGGTAGGTGTAGATGAGGGGTTGGACGAATGATGAACCAAAATGGATTGACTTTGCCTCTACTCACGCACACATTTCCTCTTCCACACGGCAGCCCACCCATGAGCGATGGCTGCTGTCGTCGGCAATTTAGACAAAATAAACCCAAATTTGAAACTATTTTAAAAAATAAACCTTCGCCGAAACTATTTCAAAAAAATAACCCTTTTTTGCGTCGCCAGGAGGGGTGGCGAGGCACGAAGGCGTGCGTCGCCAGGGGGAGTGGCGAAGCAGATAGTGCGTCGTCACCCTGGGTGGCGAGGCACGAAGGCGTGCGTCGCCAGGGGGAGTGGCGAAGCACATTAGGGTTAGTTATTGTCCCCCGGCCCGCGCCCGACCCCCCCCCACCCCTCACTCTCCCTCCCTCACCTCTCCCTCCCTCATCTCTGGCGGCGCCGGCGGCGGGTGGTGTTCTTCCCCCTCACTCTCCCTCCCTCACCTCTCCCTCCCTCATCCATTGGTGCCCTCTTGATCTTCACTAAGGTATGTTCCTCCAATCCCCCTTCTCTAATCCCCCAATCCCCCTTCTCTAATCCCCTCCCCTAGGTAGAATTCGAAATCAATTTGTATGGTGGTATTTTAGCAAGATTGATAGATGGATTTGTAGGATAGTGTCCTCAAGATGGATTTATTTGTATGGTTGATAGAAATGAATGATTCCAATGGATTGATGGATGATTCCAATGGATTGATAGGTAGTGATGGATGATTCCAATGGATTGATTTGTGTGATTGATTTATGTTTCTTGTTAATGAACTAGCAATTTTAGATTTCTTGTGTGATTGATTTGTGCTTCATCATATATATGAAATTAGTAGAATTATTATTTGCATATTATATGGATTTTGTGCATATATGCTCACATATATGCTCACCAAGTTTGATTATGTCCATATATGCTCACATATATGTTAATAGGATGAGTTGTAGATGAATTTTATAGTTGAAGTTAATTTTAGATGAATTGTATAGTTGTAGATGAAATATTGGAGATATATTTTTATAGAAGAATTGTATGAATTATGTGCATATATGCTCACATTATAGTCGGATTGTTTAGGATGGAGGATTTAAGTAATGAAAGCATTCTTGAGGGTGAAGTTGATGTTCGTCACCGTGCCTATATGATGTCCGAGAAGAAGAAGGTAATTAAAAAACCAAGTACTCAAATGTAATATTGGTAAGCGTGAATTGGTATGTGACACCATGCATGTATGTTTGTCACCGTGCAGATTCTTGGACCATTGCGACTGAGGTACAACCAGATGATGTCAACGGCGATGAACTACGATGAGCGGTACACCCCCTACATCCGCAATCTAGGGCTTCTACCGTTCATCCATATGGTCACCCGGACGACACTCAACGTCAATCCTGCCGCGACCACCGCGCTTGTGGACCGGTGGAGGCCGGAGACCCACACCTTTCACCTCCAGACCGGCGAGATGACGGTCACGCTAGAGGACATGGCGATGATACTTGCGCTCCCCATCGAGGGGGCTCCTCTTTGTATCGATACATCCTCTGATGATTGGCGCGGAAAGATGTTAGATCTCATTGGGAAGTGCCCCGGGGATACTCTCAACAGGCAAGGAGTAAAGTTGAGGCACTAGTGGAAAACAGAGCAATAGCACCGGTTCATAACCCCGATTAGCACCGGTTTTGCAACCGGTGCAACACATCCGGGACTAAAGCCCTCCCCCTTTAGCACCGGTTGCGTTACGAACCGGTGCTAAAGGGTCTCCACGTGGCCGTGTAGACCAGCTCCGGCCGATGGACCTTTAGCACCGGTTTGTAATATGAACTGGTGCTAGAGGATGGCGACGTGGCAGCCCCTGCAGTGTTTGGCTAAAACCCTAATCCCTAGCCTTTTGAAATACGGTTTTTTTGGGTATTTGAAAAATGTTGATGCACATATAAAAGAAACCATCATATATATTACACAATATCGTCATACATATAGAGATCGAAGCTAGTATGTGTTATCTTTTATCGTGTTTGGTCGAACATATTACATAATGGAACATTGTACACGTTCATGAATATATACACAATATAATTCCAGCTACGATTTTCCAAAATTGTAATGCCGATGGTATTCACCGGTTGGTACTATGACCTCATCAAGTAAGAATCCCGCCAGTTCCTCTTGAATTGCTCGTATACGCTCAGTTGCTAGAAGATGATCCCGCTTCAGTTCGATCTAATGTAAAGAAGGGGGTCAATATATATGAATGAAGAAACTCAACATAAATGATGGTAATAAAATAAAATTGTGAATATTGTTTACGTACATCTAGTTGTTCTAGTCTTCTCTTCTCACGACAAGTCTCTCGCATGAACTCGCAGACATAGAATCCACATAAATTATTCCCGTCTTCTTGCTTCAAGCACTTTACGAGAATAGAGTTCAATCAAAATAATAATCAAGGATGATAATGGTATTGAAACTAGAACCAACGAGATGCGCGGACCTAGCTAGTAGTACTTACCGGTACTTGTTTAAATTCAAGCTCATTTCTCCAGGGACCCGGTGCCTTAGCCGTGAACCGTTTCCAAGCACTGCCCGGCAAAGAAAATGAATAAAGAAGTTAGTAATTACTTGATATCGGGAAATGAACGAAAGTAGCTGATATAGTGCCATGCATAATGATTGAAATTACCGCTGGAGTGTATCAATCATGTCCCCGAATGTCTCAAGGGATTTTTTTTTCGAGTCCATGACTAGTACTCGTCCTCTATCAAGTTCAATAACTAGCAGAATAAAATGATAGCTGCGCACACACATAACACACACTTAACATCGAGTAACCAAAATATATAGTAATGTGTATAAGACAGTTAACACACTCACTTGAAATTGTAAGGAAATAGTATTTTCGTCATGGTTTCTTGTTTCCTTAACGCCCGTACCAAGTTATTCTCCGTGTCCTTGATATGGTTATGGAGAGTTACCTCGTTCACGGTATATGGGTCAATGAACCCAATATCATAGATTTGTCCTCTTTTGCATTCGAGTTTCTTCAATCTGCATAATATAGTGAGTAAAATTATGCATGCAATAAACGAGATGAGATAAAGACTTATAGTTACAAGGAAAAATAATACTTACAAACAATAGGCACTAATCATCGATTTGTCGAGGGCATCATGATTGTATAACTGAAATAATTCAGCAAATTCGATGTTTATGTCGTCGGTTCCACGAAAGTAATGCTCATCATTAATTCCTATTACGATCCAATTCTACCCACGCTGTGAGGCTTCCAAGTACCAGTTATGCAATTTTCGCATTCTTGTTGGTAGATTCGGAATCTCCTCGGGTCTGACGAGAGGGCTCCCATACCGGTATTTGTATGCTACTACTTCAGCCGTGGGGAAATCACACCTGCTTAAGTATTGAGCAACAGACATACCTGCAGCTTCGGCCTCCTCTTTGTACAGTGCTATGATCTCTGGATCATACTGGACATCGGGAAACACTTGGAGCGGGGGGCAAGAGTTCATCTGTTCTCCGAGCTGAGGAATTGATTTACCTTTCGACCGCTTTGCTGCATCTGACTTGAGAATAGTGCGGTCATAATCTGATGCAAGCCTTGGCTCGGGTTGGTGAAGGTTCTTCAACATTTTTAACACTTTTGGATCTAGAGGAGGCTACTCGGCGGACTGATCGGTCTTCTTTCTCTTCAAATTTTCAAAGAAGTTCTTTGATTTCTCTTGTACCTTCGCCGCATTTTCCTCCGGAGTATAGTCGTAAGGTCTCTTTGGAGGAACCTTAGGTACTCTTGGAAGGGGCTCCTGTCGACGGATCGGTGATCGGTTACTCTTGGGAGTGGCGATGGTACGCTTCTGCTTTTGGCTCTGAGCCTCAGTGGGTGGAGGTGGCGGAGACGGCTCACTAGCTGGCGAAGGCTGGTATGCTGGAGAAGGCTGACGCGGAGATGGTGGAGAAGGCTGACGCGGAGATGGCGGAGAAGGCTGATGTGGCGGTGGAGAAGGGTGACGTGCTGGAGACCTTGGCGTCCAATTTGGAAGCACGATTAATTCCTTTAGCCATAGAACGGTGGTCTTCCTGGCTTCTCCCAGCTCGTACAAATCCCCTTCACCCGCAGGGTGGTCAAGCTTCAGCTGCTCAAATCCGCCCATAACTTCATCCACCCCGGCAACAGCATAGCCAGGTGGAATCGGACGGCAATGATAAGTTGAATCAGGTCCAATGGGTAAGGCATAGCCGACCGCCACCTTCATGGTTATGTTCACGACCTTCACATGTAGCTCGCAAGATGTCGACTCCGTGATATCATCCACTGGGTAGCGGATCGCCGATTCATCATCATCCGCTGGGAGGTCCGTGGAAGCCACGTTGCTTTTCCGCTGAGATGGTGGGCCGGTAGCATCATGTCCGGCTTCTATCTGTGGCTGAGATGCGGCGGTTCCTTGCTGGCTTATCCGATTTAACAAGTCTGATTGCCGCTTCAGCTCTTGTTCTATCTGAGACATGCGGTCTGCTTCCATTTCCTTTCTTCTCTGACGGCTTCTATCGGGAAATTTCTTCATTTCCACGGGAAACCCGAGTTTCCACGGTTTGGAGCCCGGAGTGGTTCGTGTTCGTCCTGGGTGTTCATCATTCCCAAGGGCACGCGTGAGCTCGTCCTTCTCTCTATCGGGATGGAACCTTCCCTCTTCAACATCCTTTGATGCGCTTCTAAGGGCATCAATGGGAAGAGGGTCTTCGTCATGCTTTTTTGTGTATACACACTTCCCTTCCGAGTCCAACTTCCCTCCATGCCCGTAAAACCAATCCCTTGACCGGTCATTCCATTTCAATGTCTCCGGAATGATCCCTTTGGCAATTAGATCGTCCTCCATCTTCTTCCACTTAGGCTTGCCAGTCTTGTAGCCTCCTTGCCCCATAGTATGGTGATACTTATTTTTAGCAGCATTTTTCTTATTTATTTCTGACCTTCGCTTAGCTGCCTCTGAAGTCTTGTACTCCACGAATGCGTCCCAGTGATCTTTTATCTTCTCATATTGTCCAGTGAACACCGGAGTCTTTTTTTGGTCGACAAAATCCTTGTACAATCTTTTTTTCCAGTTGTTGAATTGTATTGCCATCCTCGAAAGAGTCCACTTCTTGACTTTCCGCTCTATGATATTCAGATGACGATCATCGTCATCTGAATCCTCCTCATTTGAATCCTCCTGATTTGGATCCACCTCAGTTCGATCCACCTGTGGTGCCTCTGGTAGGGTAAAATTAACCATGAGCTTCTTCCAAAGAATATTCTTCAATCTGTTGCGGACATATTTAACTGGTTCCGTCTTTGTCTTCTTCCATTCTCGAAGGGTGATCGGAATGTTGTCCCTAACAAGAACTCCGCATTGTCTTATAAATTTACTTGCGTGAGCCGCGGGAGCAATCGGTTCGCCATCTTCACCGATTTCTTCTATTCGGTACCTTTCATGTTCTTCCAACCTTCTGGCCGGACCTCTTCTATTTACAGAAGAGTGGCTCGATCCAGAGGGCTAAAAGAAGAAGGAGCGTTAATATATGTATATACACAAATCAAATAATCCAACTCTACAACAAATGCTTAATTTATTATTAATACACATCTACCTCGCCGGCGCCTTCTCCCTCATCTCCGGCACCTTCTCCCTCTCCGGCACCTTCTCCTTCATCGGTGCCTCCATCCACTCCGACACCTTCTCCCTCTCTGGCACCTTCTACTTCACCGGTGCCTCCATCCTCTCCGGCACCTTCTCCCTCATCGAAGCCATCTCTACGATTTCGTTCGTCTCCCTCACCGGAGTTGTTTAGAAACACCGAGGTGACATCGTCATCATTATCGCGGATGATGTCCTCGATAATATTTTCCTGGAAGTCATCTCTTCCGAGATCCATAGTTTCTGCAAAGAATTATTACAAATTATTATAATGATACGGAGACCCAAAAAAAAGGGGGCGTTGGCCGAGCGCCGGCGCGGTGGGGGAAGATTAGGTCTTCCCTCCCCACCACGCCGGCGCCCGGCCAACGCCCCCATTTTATAACCTAAAAAAATGTAAGACCTAAAAAAATGTTCACGAGTTTGATGCATGCAAAATGTCCTCGATCAAGTTTCATGGCAAATCAATATTTGTAGTGTTGTGAGTAAAAATCTCGTGCAAACCCTAAATAACTAAATAATTAATTAAATACCCTATAATGAACTAGAGAAAATTCCTTATATGACACTACTTGTAAATTATGATTCCTTATATGACACTCAATTTTTTTGCATTCCCTAGATGACACTCGGTGTAAATTTTTTGCCTTATACGACACTCTAGTGCATTATATGACTTACAAAGACGCTATTGCCCCTAGTACAATATGTGCAAAAATTAAAAACAAATCTGTTATACTATGTGGAATATCGGATGGTGCTTTCTTTTCTTTCTCTCGCGGGGGCTACTTCGATCTGTCTTACACATGCAGATGCATACAGGAATTAAGCTCGATGAATCTCGTTGTATTAAGCTCGGTGGATCTCGTTGCGAAGTCTAGTGCGGTGTGTCGTGCATAACTAAATAACTAAAAAACTAAAAAAATAGCTAACTAAATAACTAAATAACTAAAAAAATAGCTAACTAAATAACTAAATAACTAAAAAATAGCTAACTAAATAACTAAATAACTAAATAAATAGCTAACTAAATAACTAAAAAAATAGCTAACTAAATAACTAAATAACTAAAAAAACATAACTAAATAACTAAAAAACTAAAAAAAATCAAAAATAACAAAAATCTAAAATAACTAAAATAATTAAAGTAAAAAAAACCTAGAATAACTAAAAAAAGGTGCTCGAACCTTGCAGGAACGCGGGTGGGCTTGGCGTGGGCGAGCGGGCGGTGCAGGTACGTGCGGCGCGGGGGCGAGCGTCGTCGTCGGCGGCGCGGGTCCGGCGTCATCGGTGGCGAGCGGCGCGGGGGCGAGCGGGCGCGGGCGCGTCGGTGGCGGGCGTGGGGCGCGTCGGTGGCGGGCGCGGCCGGGCGCGTCGGTGGCGGGCGCGGCGCGGCGCGGGCGAGTGGGCGCAGCGTCGGCGGCGACGAGTGGGTGCGGCGTCGTCGGCGGCGAGCGGGCGCGGGACGCAAAAATCCGGCAGCGTAACGGCGTCCAGAGAGCTCCTCGCGCGGGACTTAGGCGTTTTGCGATGCGGGAGAGGAAGAAGAAGGGAGTTATAAAGAAAGGCACCTTTAGCACCGGTTCGTGGCTTGAACCGGTGCTAAAGGTCCTTTAGCACCGGTTGAAGCCACCAACCGGTGCTAAAGGTCAGACCTTTAGCACCGGTTGATGGCTTCAACCGGTGCTAAAGGGTGCTTTCTGGGAACTGCACCGCCACCCCCTTTAGCACCGGTTTGAGCCACGAACCGGTGCTAAAGGGTGTTTTAAAATTTTCAGTTGTTCCCGCCAAATTCTTTTGATTAGTTAAATTTAATTTTCTATTTTCTTTTGATTAGATATATTTGATTTTCTTTTTGATTAGTTATATTTGATTTTCTATTTTCTTTTGATTAGTTATATTTGATTTTCTTTTTTCTTTTGATTAGTTATATTTGATTTTCTATTTTCTTTTGATTAGTTATATTTGATTTTCTTTTTGATTAGTTATATTTGATTTTCTATTTTCTTTTGATTAGTTATATTTGATTTTCTTTTTTCTTTTGATTAGTTATATTTGATTTTCTATTTTCTTTTGATTAGTTATATTTGATTTTCTTTTTTCTTTTGATTAGTTATATTTGATTTTCTATTTTCTTTTAATTAGTTATATTTGATTTTCTATTTTCTTTTGATTAGTTATATTTGATTTTCTATTTTCTTTTGATTAGTTAAATTTGATTTTCTATTTTCTTTTAATTAGTTATATTTGATTTTCTATTTTCTTTTGATTAGTTATATTTGATTTTCTATTTTCTTTTGATTAGTTATATTTGATTTTGTATTTTCTTTTGATTAGTTATATTTGATTTTCTATTTTCTTTTGATTAGTTATATTTGATTTTCTTTTTTCTTTTGATTACTTATATTTGATTTTCTTTTTCTTTTAATTAGTTATATTTGATTTTCTTTTTTCTTTTGATTAGTTATATTTGATTTTCTTTTTTCTTTTGATTAGTTATATTTGATTTTCTTTTTTCTTTTGATTAGTTATATTTGATTTTCTTTTTTCTTTTGATTAGTTATATTTGATTTTCTTTTTTCTTTTGATTAGTTATATTTGATTTTCTTTTTTCTTTTGATTAGTTATATTTGATTTTCTATTTTCTTTTAATTAGTTATATTTGATTTTCTTTTTTCTTTTGATTAGTTATATTTGATTTTCTTTTTTCTTTTGATTAGTTATATTTGATTTTTTTTTCTTTTGATTAGTTATATTTGATTTTCTTTTTTCTTTTGATTAGTTATATTTGATTTTCTTTTTTCTTTTGATTAGTTATATTTGATTTTCTTTTTTCTTTTGATTAGTTATATTTGATTTTCTTTTTTCTTTTGATTAGTTATATTTGATTTTCTTTTTTCTTTTGATTAGTTATATTTCCATGAGAGGAAAAGGGCGGGAAGAAAAGGGCGGAAAGAAAAAGGGCGGGAAAACGATTGAACAGGAAAAGAAGTACATATCTCAACTGAAAATTAAGATACATGGCCAGATTAAGTCACAATCGGCCGAGCTTGTTTTCGAATGTTGGATGATTCAGTCATAGTCGTGCCTAGCCCTATAAACGTCGCCACTGTAGTCGTCGTAGTCGCCGGTGTCATCGTCGCTGGCATCGGGGTCGCGGTAGTCGAACCTCGACTGGTGAGCACGCGTGGGCTGAGAGTGAGGGTAGCGCAGGCGGGCGCCTCAGTAGGCCATGACGCTCTGGAGAGTCCGGCCGCGCCACCATAGCCGACGGCCGGCCTCGTTGAAGTTTGAACGAGGCGAGCCGTCCTCCTCGTGCCTGGCAAGCGCACTCTCACGCCGATTGATGAAGAAGGCGTCCCAAGTCGGGCTGTAGTCGGGATGCCACTGAGGATTCCTTCGCTGCTCTGGCGTGAGCTCGAAGTAGTAGTGGTTCGTGATGGCCATCTGGCGCGCCACACCTACAGGGACAGGAGGGACCGGTACGCCTCCGACGCTCAGCATCCAGCCGGTGGGGACGCGGTAGCCCGGCGGGCAGGGGTAGTTTGAGGCGCAAAGCGCCTCCGCCTCCTGGGGGGTTAGAGATACGATGGAAGCCATGGAAGAGAGTGATGAGGTTTGCAGATATGAGTCTAGATGTGATATGTAAATGGAGGCCAAGCCTACATATATATAGTGAAAAATGGCGGGAAGACGGAGGCGGGAAGTGGTCGAAAGCGCGGGAAGAAAATAGGCGGGAACACAGTGGCGCGGGGAACCATCTAACCTTTAGTCCCAGCTGGTGGGTACAACCGGGACTAAAAGGTGGTTTTTGTGTCATCTAACAAAACTGTCGGTGGGATAAGGACGTGTGGGAAACCTTTAGTCCCGGTTGGTGGGTGCAACCGAGACTAAAGATATCGGCAGGATAAGGACGCATGGGTGGATGCACTGCTCGATGAGATAAGGACGCGTGGGTGGACGCACGATGCCCCTGTCGGAGGTAGGGAGAGTGAAAGACTCCATCTCCTCTAAGAATGTTGGGTAAATTATTGGGAAATCTCCCGTGGCGGAGCTTCTCAAAGATATCGTTGGTGCTCACGCCCTACGATATCTTTGGAAGCTCCGCCTCGGAAAAATTTCCCTCATACAATAACATCATTACACAAAAAATAAATGGGAAAGTGATTTCCATATTGAGATACACAAGTTATGATCCCTATCTAGTCTTCTGAGTTTTCTTCTTGTGTTTCCCTTTCTTCTGATTTTTTTGTCTTGGAGGCCATGAACCTCCCTTCGCGTATCTCCCTTGATTAGGATCGCTTCGGTCATAACCATGGAGTATGTTCACCATTTAACGCGATGATTGGGTCAATATTCACTCTGAAGGGCGGAATTTCATCAAACTTATTATAATCTTCTGATATGTCTGTCTTATCCTCAACTCCCACGATGTTTCTTTTCCCTGAAAGAACTATGTGACGCTTTGGCTCGTCGTATGATGTATTCGTTGTCTTATCTTTTCTTTTTTTTGGTTTGGAGGACATGTCTTTCACATAGAAAACTTGAGCCACATCATTGGCTAGGACGAATGGTTCGTCTCTGTAACCAAGATTGTTGAGATCCACTGTTGTCATTCCATACAGCTGGTCAATCTTTACCCCTACTCCATCTAGCTTGACCCATTTGCACCGAAACAAAGGGACTTTAAAAGAAGGTCCATAGTCAAGTTCCCATATCTCCTCTATGTAACCATAATAGGTGTCCTTTTGCTCGTTGTTGTTTGTTGCATCAATGCGGACACCACTGTTTTGGTTGGTGCTCTTTTTATCTTGGGTGATCGTGTAGAATGTGTTCCCATTGATCTCGTACCCTTGGAAAGTCAATATAGTCAAAGATGGTGACGCGGCCAACAAGTATAGCTGATCTCCAACAATGTTGTCATTTATGAGATGTGTCCGGAACCAACCGCCGAAAGTCGCCATATGTTTATGTGTAATCCAGGAGTCAGACTGAGCCGGGTGTTGGGAGCATACAATATTCTTGTGTTCAATGATATACGGGGCCACCAAGGCGGAACTTTGTAGAACTGTGTAGTGTGCTTGAGTGAAAGAAATCCCGTCCATACAATACATTGATTTCTTTCCTAGCGTGCCTTTTCCACGTAGTCTCCCTTCATGCCGCGATTCAGGAACACCAATCGACTTAATGTCAGGGATAAAGTCAACACAGAACTCAATGACCTCCTCTGTTCCGTAGCCCTTGGAGATGCTTCCTTCTGGCCTAGCACGGTTATGAACATATTTCTTTAAGACTCCCATGAATCTCTCGAAGGGGAACATGTTGTGTAGAAATACAGGACCGAGAATGGCAATCTCTTCGACAAGGTGAACCAGGAGATGCGTCATAATATTAAAGAAGGATGGCGGGAACACCAACTCAAAACTAACAAGACATTGGGCCACATCCTTCTGTAACCTTGGTAGCATATCTGGATTGATTACCTTCTGAGATATTGCATTGAGGAATGCACATAGCTTAACAATGGGTACGCGGACATTTTCCGGTAGAAGCCCCCTTAATGCAACTGGAAGCAACTGCGTCATAATCACGTGACAGTCATGAGACTTCAGGTTTTGGAATTTTTTCTCTGTCATATTTATTATTCCCTTTATATTTGACGAGAAGCCAGACGTCACTTTAATACTTGAAAGGACATCAAAAAAGATTTCCTTCTCTGCTTTTGTAAGAGCGTAGCTGGCAGGACTTAAGTGACGCCCTTTATCCGTCTTGCTCTGTGGATGCATGTTGTTTGGGTCTTTCATACGTTGTTGATCCTCCCGTGCTTCTGATGTATCTTTTGTTTTTCCATACACGCCCAGAAAGCCTAGCAGGTTCACGCAAACATTCTTCGTAACGTGCATCACGTCGATTGAAGAGCGAACCTCTAGGTGTTTCCAATACTCAAGCTCCCAAAATATAGATTTCTTCTTCCACATGGGTGCGTGTCCGGTAGCGACGTCATTTGGAACAGATTGACCGCCAGGACCCTTTCCAAAGATTACTTCTAGGTCCCTGACCATATCAAATAAATCATCACCAGTACGGAGATCAGGCTTTTGCCGGTGATCTGCCACACCTCTAAAATGCTTGCCTTTCTTTCTTACGGAATGCGTGGTCGTAAGAAATCGACGATGCCCCAAGTACACAATCTTCTTGCATTTTTCCAAATATATAGCGTCAGTCTTATCTAAACAGTGCGTGCATGCATTGTATCCCTTGTTTGTTTGTCCTGAAAGGTTACTAAGAGCAGGCCAATCATTGATGGTTACGAAAAGCAATGCTCGTAGGTCAAACGGCTCCTGTTTGTGCTCATCCCATGCACGTACACCTGGTTTGGTCCATAACTGTAAGAGTTCATCAACTAATGCTCTTAGATACACATCAATGTCATTGCCGGGTTGCTTCGGACCTTGGATGAGCACTGGCATCATAATGAACTTCCGCTTCATGCACAACCAAGGAGGAAGGTTATAGATACATAGAGTTACAGGCCAGGTGCTATGACTGCAGCTCTGCTCCCCAAAAGGATTCATGCCATCTGTACTCAGACCAAACCTTAAGTTCCTTGCGTCGCCTGCAAAGTCCGGGTAGTCTCTCTCAATTTTTCTCCACTGTGACCCATCAGCGGGGTGTCTCAACATCGCGTCTTTCTTACGGTCTTCTTTGTGCCATCGTAACAACCTGGCATGCTCTTTGTTTCTAAATAGACGTTTCAACCGTGGTATTATAGGAGCATACCACATGACCTTGGCAGGAACCCTCTTTCTGGGGGGCTCGCCATCAACATCACCAGGGTCATCTCGTCTGATCTTATATCGCAGTGCAGTGCATACCGGGCATGCTTCCAAATTCTCGTACTCCTCACCGCGGTAGAGGATACAGTCATTAATGCATGCATGAATCTTCTGAACCTCTAATCCTAGAGGGCAGAGAACCTTCTTTGCTTCGTACGTACTGTCAGGCAATTCATTATCCTTTGGAAGCTTCTTCTTCATTATTTTCAGTAATTTCTCAAATCCCTTATCAGATAAACCAGTCTCTGCCTTCCATTGCAGCAACTCTAGTGTGGTACCGAGCTTTGTGTTCCCATCTTCACAGTCTGGGTACAACTTCTTTTTGTGATCCTCTAACATACCTTTTAACTTCCGCTTCTCATTCACACTTTCTGCTTCTTTGTGTGCATCTACGATGGCCCGACGAAGATCATCATCAGGCTCATCTGATGCCTCTACATCTTCAGCTTCTCCTGTCCCTTCAGCTTCAGCTTCCCCCGTTGCAGTATCACCATATTTAGGGTACATATCATCATCCTCTTCTTCTTCATTGTCTTCCATTATAACCCCTCTTTCTCCGTGCTTGGTCCAACAATTATAGCTAGGCATGAAACCTTTCCGAAGCAGGTGGGCGTGAATGATTTTCCAGGAAGAGTACTCCTTCTTGTTCCCACAGTGAACACATGGACAACACATAAAACCATTCTGAATATTTGCCCGAGCCACATCGCCAAAATTACGAAGACCTTCAATGAACTCAGAAGTGCGTCGGTCACCATACATCCATTGTCATTCGTTCATCTGCGTCATATAATTAGGTTTACTAATACTATTACCGAACATCATAAATAGTAAAATAACGAAACATGCATTTGTATCAATGACAAATGAAAGGATAGAGTTGCTAACCTCGATCGAGGAGGAAAGAACAAGGACAAGACCTAAGTATCGCTCGGGCACCTCATATCATATTTATTTTGTGTGAGCTTAAGTAGCATCATGCTCTTAGGCATTTCATCAAACACCTCTTGTGCATAAGGAAAAAAAATCAAACTAGCACACCCCCTCACACCTTCCACAGGAAAAAAACAGAGGAGAGGGCCGGTGGGTGGCTGTATTTATAGGCAGGACCTCTAGCACCGGTCCATGCCCAAAACCGGTGCAATAGGGCAGCCTTTAGCACCGGTTCGTGCCACGAACCGGTGCTAAAGGTCTGGCGCCTGCCACGCGGCAGACGCGACACCTTTAGAACCGGTTCGTGCCACGAACCGGTGCTAATGCTTCCTAACGAACCGGTGCTAGAGCTCCACGGGCTCCATTTAGCTTTCTGGCAGCTCGAACCGGTGCTAAAGCACCCCTTTAGTCTGGGTTCGTAAGCCAACCGGTGCAAATGACGTTTGGAGCAAAAAATGAAAGCCCTATTTTCTACTAGTGAGGGTCCCCGCGGGGGCAACTTTCAAATGGATCTCAGATAACTTCGGTACGTGCCCTGAGGATGCCGATGACGATCTCGTCAAGATCTACGCCCGCGTGTACGTGTGGTATGTTATCACACGGACTCTGTTCAATGACACTAGTGGGAAGACCGCACACTGGCATTGGCTGAAGGCGCTCACCGTCATGGATAAGAAGTGGAGCTGGGGCACTGCTGCATTGGCTTGGTTGTATCGTCAGGTAATGAGTTGTTTTGTCCACTCCGTACATTTGCTCTCCATTTTGGCTACATTCTTGTTATTGATGTTTGCTTTCATACCTTCTGCAGCTTGACGATGCTTGTTGTAGGACAGAGCCACAAGCTTGTATTGCTGGTTCCCTGCTTCTTCTTTCGGTGTGGAGTTGGGAACGCTTCCCTGTTGGACGGCCGAAAATTGGTCCTCATAAAGACTGGGACGATGGTAACGACTGCCACCGGTATCCCACGTTTGCTCACTATTGGGACCAGCATTCTGAGTTCACTTCTGACCCAGAACAAGCATATCGACAATACACCAACGAGTTTGACAACCTAACCCCTGAGCAGGTAAAAAACTCTATTCCCTCACTCTCTCGTCTCGGGTATTTAGGATCTTCATTATTGGGCATGTTGTAGGTGATATGGCAACCATATGGCAAAGGATATTCTTACGGGGCGCCTTCTTACGGTGACGCTGCCTGGGAGCTTAACCCTGCTTGCATGGCTGAAAGAGTTCTGTTTCATATGCGTTGCCCGTTGATATGCATGTGGGCTGTTGAGCATCACTTGACGCAGCGGGTTATGCGGCAGTTTGATCTATATCAAGAGTACCCGCCGATGTATGAGGACACGGATCGTATGCTTCACCGGTATGAATCCTTTTTCCGCCGTTGCGCCATTCTGTAATGTAATTCTTGTTTGTTGACAGTGTGCTATCTTATTATGCAGCTATGACAGGATAAAACATTGGAAGATAGATTGGCCCAATATTCACAAGATGCATATCAAGACGTTTCAACAACGTGTGACGGAGACTAAGCGGGCAAAAGGAATAAATGTAGCGGACCATTCTGATGAGGGTTTCAACAACTATCTCCGTTGGTTTCAACCTCGGACTCGTTTGCAGCTTCTTCCGGATGCCTACACGGATGACATTTTGGAAGAACCTTTGCCGTTCGACCAGCTTGGCAATCTTGCTTACAATAAGCTTGTCAGAGAGGGCGCCAAGTCCCTTTTGCTTCATCGATTAACTTTGTGGTAAGCTTGTTCTTCTTTTTGGAATCTCACTACTATCTCTACTTGCCACTTGTGTCTTTACATATTCATATACATGCTAGCGCTCGGAGATCCAGAAGCAAGCTGCTGAATTTGAGGTGGCTTTGGAAATTCCGGAGAACAAAGATGGCTATTCAAGATTGCGAGAATTTGTGAAGGTATGAATTTGCCGGAGAACATATTCTATGCACTACTTGTGAAGCTCCTTTTTATCCTATTCCACTTTCATTGTTTTATACTTTTGACAATTATTTTCTTCTTATAGCGTCAGGGCCAGAAGTTACGGAGATTAGGAAACCTTCTTGGTTGCCGTGATCCTGAGATTGCATCAACGCCGTCGCCGTCCCAGTCTCATGCCATATTGGACTCCGCGGACGAGGAATCCACGCCAGAACAAGAGGATGAAGAGGAACAAGAGGATCCCCTACCTTCGAAGAGAAAGAACAAAGGTGTACATAGGGACAAGTACACACCACATGATTTCAAGGAGAAGACAAAGAAGAAGGTGGTCACGGAAGAAGTCTCCGATTCCGATGATGATAATTTCGTGTTGGAGGCACGGAAGAAGATTGCTCCGCGTAGGGGAGGAGGGAAGCGTGGAAGAAATTAGATGTTTAGGTTTGATCCTATCTAGCTATATGAACTTGTGCTTGTTATGATGGACACTATGTTTGGCTATGTAATATTTGAACTATGAGCATGATGTTTGGATATAATCATGTGCTCGAAGTTGATATATGATCTTGTGTTCTGATGTTTTCATATATGATATTGTGTTCTGATGTTTTGATATATGATCTTGTGTTCTGATGTTTTGATATATGATATTGTGAGCTTGATGCTTGGATATATGATTTTGTCCAATATGATATAGTTTTGATATTTTGATATATGATTTTGTCCAGTATGATTTTGTTCAATATGATATATGATATTGTGAGCTTGATGCTTGCTATATTGATAGGATATGAGCTTGATGCTTGTATATTGATTTTCAGCTTGATTTCGAGCTTTTTTCAACCTCCAGGCCTGCGTCGCCACAGGTAGTGGCGAAGCAGAGGTGCGTCGCCACAGGGAGTGGTGAAGCAGTCGTGCGTCGCCAGGGGCAGTGGCGAGGCACAGGAGGCAGCTGCGCCGGTCGCAGCGCAGCAGATGTGGCTGCGTCGCCACTGGCAGTGGCGAAGCACCCCTGCGTCACCACCACGAGTGGCGAAGCACGCCTGCGTCGCCATCATCAGTGGCGAAGCACCCCTGCGTCGCCACCACCAGCGGCGAGGCTAGCCTGGAGCTCGAAAAAAATGCTCAAAACTTTGAAAAAATGCTCAAAACAGTAACTTGTGTCAAAATTTATCACCAACACATAGTTCATAAGCATCACACGTAGTTCACACATAGTTCAAAATAACAAGGTTCACAAATATTACGAAATGGAAGCAAATAGTTCAATACATGCCCGAATACACGAATGCTCTACTCGCTCAAACATGGTCCCTTTGCCTTCGCCTTCGCCATGGCCTTCCTCTTCTTCTCTTCTTCTTCCTTCTCATCCCTTATGGCACGCGCCTCGGCAGCCACCCTCTCAAATAGTTCCTTCTTCTCCTTCTTCTCCCTCTTTATCCTTGCGTCCTCCCTTGCTAGGTGCGCCGCCCAAACAGCCTGGCGCTGCTTCAACTCACGCGCTTCTCGTTCTCTCTTCTCTTTAAGTGCTTTGGCGCGCTGCTTGTCCTGCCACATCATACGTTCCCGCCGCATTTGCTGCCACCTTTCCCGCTCCGCTTCCTCTTTTTCAGCTTCCTCTTTCAGCTTCCTCTTTCAGCTTCCTCTTTCTTTCTTCCATTTTCTTGGCCGCATCTTGTTCCTTCACTCTCCTCCAAGCCTCATTTTGAACATCTTCATCCTCCTTGTGACCTTGAGTTGAGCTATGTCCCGTCCCCCTCACCTTTCTCTCTCTCTCCATCTCTACTTCCATGTTGCTTATCTTATCATAGGCTCTCTTCATTATCTCGTCGTACTCACGAATGCTCTTTATCACCCCCTCCGCAAGCTCCTTCTGACGTTGCTCTTCTCTTTCTCTCCTCATTCTTTCCTCACGAACCCTCAATTGTTGATCTTCTTCCATCCTCATTTGTGTTGCCTCTTTCTTCTTCCTCTCGGCCGCATCCATCTCCATCACCTTCCTCCATGACTCATTGAAGGTCTGATCCCCCTCCTTGTTGGCTTGACTCCCCGCCATATCTACAATAAGAGTGGAGATAAAAGTTAGTACACACAATATGTAAAATATTATCTCAAATTTAGAAATTGTAGAGCACAAAATAAAAGTACATACGGAAATGGTCCTTGTAGATATCCTATCATACTAGTTCGATTTACACCACGGACTCCTCTAAGACCTAGTTGTCTTCCTCTTTGTTGCCTAGGATTACGATAGCTTGGACCACCTCCGTGGCTTCGACCACCTCGGTGACTAGGACCACTTTGTTGGCTTGCAACACTATGTTGGCTACTCCTTTGTTGGCTTGGGCTTGGACCATCTTGGTGGCTTGGACCACTTTGTTGGGTACTCCTTTGTTGGCTTGGACCACTTTGTTGGGTACTTTGTTGGCTTGGGCTTGGAACATCTCGGTGGCTTGGACCACTTTGTTGGGTGCTCCTTTGTTGGCTTGGAACATCTTGGTGGCTTGAACCACCTTGTTGACTACTCATGGGTTGGCTTGCGTTCGGGTCATTTCTCTTGGTTCTTTTCCTTTGGGTACATGTCCTAGCATTGTGTCCATGACCATTACACTTGCCACAACGAGCTCTATCACATGGCTCTTGAAATTGGTCATTTCCTGATTCTCTCGCACCACCACGACCCCATCCATCCATATCACCCCTAAAATGCTTTGTCTGGCGTCTTCCACGTTTAACAACCTTCCATGACGGATGGGGCCAGAGTTGGATTCCATGATACTCGGGCCACTGTGATTGGTCTAGGTATGGGTTAAATCTAGGAGCCCATGTTTTCTTGGTCGTCGTGATGGAGAACTCTGACTCTCTCACGGTGAGAGGGTGATTGTAGTCCAAATGACGCACCTGAGCCGCCGTTAGCAAATGCGAGCAAGCAAGATGGACCAAAGATGGCCTCGCACATGTGCACTCGCAAGTCCTTAGCGAGACCTTGAAAGCTCGGCCTCCGTGTTGGACACCGTCGGCCGTGGTTCCTCCGGGCTCATTCACTTGATAAATGAGCTCTTCGTTATCATAAACGGTGGCAACTTCAGAATCTGCCTTACGAGACTGAAATGTCCTCCACTCGTCAACTTTGGGTGGGTACTCGTATTTGTGGTTTTGCGTATTGTCTCCCGCAATCTGCCTTTCCTTTTCATCTGAGTACTTCAAAAAATACTCATTCAACTTGTCGAATGTGTATCGCACAATTGCCGTCACGGACACCCTTGAGCACCTTGTTGAAGCACTCTGCCATATTGCTTGTCATTTGACCGTACCTCCGACCATTTTCATCGTAGGCTCTTGCCCACTTTGTTCTATCTTGGATGTGCCTAGTGAGAAATGCTTGACCCTTAGCATCGAGCTTTCTGTTTGAGGTCAATTTGATGTACAAGTTTGCGAAACGCCGGTCAGTGAAAGCGAGACAACAATCTTGAAGATCATCAGTCAACTCCTTGCTACCACATGCCCTATAGAAGTTTGAACAGAAATGCCTCATGCACCATCTATGGTGCAAAGGAGCATGCCCTGGAATTTCAATATTTACCGCTGCGAGAATTCCTTGATGTCGATCTGAGATGACACAAATTTCCCTTTGTGGCGGTAATACCTTGGTCCTCAAAAGGTGAAAAAACCACTGCCAGTTATTGTTGTTCTCCGCCTCAACGAAAGCAAATGCCAAAGGAACCAAACGGTTGTTGGCATCATTTGCTATTGCAACCAAGAGAGTCCCCCTATATTGCCCGGTCAGAAATGTGCCATCAACAGAGATTACCGGTCTACAATGCTCGAAAGCTTTCACGCATTGCTGGAATGCCCAAAATGCACGGCCAAATACTCGGACAGTTCTTCCATTGTAAATCCTTGTTTCCTGTCCATAAGGCTCTACCACATGAACCATGCCCGGGTTTGCTTCGGCCATTGCTAACAACAACCGAGGAATTCGGTTGTATGCTTCTTCCCAATCACCATACAACATCCTGAATGCAGCTTGCTTCGCTTTCCATGCCTTGCCGTATTTCACATCGTAGTGAAAGAGAGCTTTCACAAGCTCCATGACTGTTTTGATGCTCATTGTTGGAAGTGACAAGATTTGGTTGGAAAGTCTATATGCGATGAACTCGGAGGTGAGTTGTCGGTGATCGTGCTTTACTGCTTTGCCATCCACTCTCTTTCCGCGACACATGTTAGTTGGCACACAACTTGTTATGCGCCACTCGGGTCCTCCCTTCCATAGTCTTGCACGCACAATCCAAGGACATCGATCCTCCTCGCACTTAACAGTGTAACGCTTCTTCACGTCTGAGTGAAGCACCGTATAGGGATGATGATATTTAACCGAGAAGTCCTTGATCCATTGTTTAAATTCCAGCAAGGTTTTGAACATCAAGCCTTTTGATATACCATTACTCTCGTGATTGCCATCCCGGTAAGAAGTAGGCCTTGGTCCAAGCACTATACCCTCGCCGCCGTCAACCGTGGCTTCATCCGCGAGACTAAGATCACGGAACAATGGTATCCGATGATCTCGCCCCAATACCTTCTCGTGGACTTCGGCCTCATTGGCCGTGAACCCTTCCTCATCAACTTCTTCTTCGGGACCATCGTCATCCGAGTCCGATGCATAGCATCGCGAGTACGGGATATCATGGTCCATGTTTTCTTGCGTATAATACATATCCAAATCTCCAACATTGTGGTCATGAAGCTCAATATCATTGTCATCATCCCAGCACTCATCATCCTCCTCTTCCAATGATAGTGCCTCCTTTGAAATTGGCCTTCCATCCGTCATTTCTTCTTGGTGGTTCGGTGGAGAATTCCTACCATCAACCCGGGAGGCACTCCGGTTCAAGTCCACATGCAAAGTACCACAAACCTTTTTGGTGGCAAATAACTCAAGAGCCTTGTCGAGAGATTCGGCCACCACCTCCTTGTATGCACCCCAACGTTGCTCGGAGTTGATACGCATTATCTTCCAACGGAAATGCATGCCAAATCCGGCGTTGTGCCTACCCTCCAACTCAACAACATCACTAGGTTCCATCCATTTCAACTCTATCCTAACTTGTTCCAAGACCTCGGCGTACGTAGGAGTACGCTCGAACACCAAGTCAAGCTCATCCGGGTCGGGCTCTAAATTGCCTTTCAAATATGCTTCCTTGTCAACATGATGAACATGAACAATTCTTGCCATACCTATTTTTGTATAACAACAATAAGGTAAACAAATTAATAAGTACCTATGCCAATATTTACTAACACATCATACTTCATAACAAGAAAACCCTAACCCTAACCCTAACATAACAAGAAAACCCTAACCCTAACCCTAACATAACAACAAACCCTAACCTCACAAACCCTTACCCTAACCTACCAATCTACACTAAAATACTTCATACACATCATACAAGCCAATATTGACCAAATTAACAAGAATCAACATTGCAATTTGGGTGAATCAATTTTTCTAGGGTTTCCAAGATTTGGGGATTCAAAACCAAATATGCAAATTCCAATGGGTCAAATGAATGGCAAATGAGGGAGAGTACCTTAGGAGACTTGGGGAAGGAGAAATCCACGGAGAAAAGCTTCGATTTGAGTGGTTTTGGGTGGGAAGATTGAGAGGGGGAGAGAGAGCAGCCGCCTTTGCTGGAGATGAGGGAGGAAGTGAGGGAGGAGGCCAGCTCGGGGCTGGCCGGGAAACCCTAAACCTAAAGTGCTTCGCCACTGAGGGTGGCGACGCAGGCTCTTGTGCTTTGCCACTGCCAGTGGCGAAGCACTATCGGCTTCGGGCCCCACCATGCCGACGTGGCTGCCACCGCCTCGCCACTACTCCTGGCGATGCACAACCTTCTGCGTCGCCACTGTGAATGGCGATGCAAAAAAGGGTTATTTTTTTGAAATAGTTTCGGCGAAGGTTTATTATTTGAAATCGTTTCAAGTTTGGGTTAATTTTGTCTAAATCGCCGCTGTCGTCTACCGTGAGCGTGAGCGGCCTCCACAACGGAAAAAAATAGATGCTAGGTATTTATTAATTGTAAAAAAATCTTAATGCAAGCTTGTAAATTTCGGACGGGGATCCCCTGACGTACTCAACTCTGCAGTTGAGTTGCTGACAGGTGGGCCCCGTCAGGGGTGGGACCCACGTGTCAGTGAGAGAATGTCAGGGGCACGGCAGGATAAGAACGTCAGAGGATCCATGTCCATAAATTTCTAATCTACTACTCCCTTCAATTGGAAATAAGTGTTGATGATTTTGTACTAACTGATGTAGGTCAAAACAAATTTACAATGTAAGTATATATATTTTTGGCACCAAATCATGGGTATTCGTTTGAAGACGGGTGAATACACCCAGCGCCACCTCTGCTCCACAAGCTGAGGCGGCTATATTTTCTGTAAACTTCTTTTTTGTGGAAAGGAGGCAAAACCCTCTTTTTAGATGCAGGCAAAACTCTTGGTCTATAGTACTTTCAACACGTGCCAAACTCCACGATCCATAAGCTAACCAGGCGAAAGGCATCACAACAGGCTCAAATCGCACATGACATCATCATCTGGTTTGGGAACCAACACACACTCCATATATGGTGTCGAGAGGAAGGTCGTCAATGAGGTTGTTCATGAGGGATGTTGTCATCGCTCCTCGTCGAGCAAGCAACCCCGCTCGTACCATCCACAAGGTCGTCATGAAGTGTTGTCATGCAAAACAATCGCCCACAACACTGGTGGAAAAAGGGTCTATGGTCCCGGTTCATTTGGGCCATTGGTCCCGGTTGCTGAACCGGGATCCGTTACTCGGGACCAATGCCGGTCCCGGTTCCAGCACAAACCGGGACAGATAGGTCTCCATGTGGACGCGCTGCAGGGGCGATCCCCCCTGGGTCAATGGTCCCGGTTCGTAGCATGAACCGGGATCGTTGATCTCAAGGTTTTTTTTCCATTCAGGGATTAGGGTTTTATTTGGTGTGTATTGTATTCAATTTAATGGTACTATATATATACAGCAATAATGAAGGAACCACATTATATATATATTACACATCATGGTCACGAATATATTATTAATATTCACCGTCTCATCCGTCGTGCTTGGTCGCTATTACAAACGGTAACTCACACAAATTTGATTTTACATCTTCTTTTTTACACTTCCTTCTAAATGAACCGGGTAATAGTATTCTCCTTTCGGATCTATGACTTGTTCTAATAAGAATCCGGCAATTTCCTCTTGAATTGCTTGCACGCGTTCCCGTGGTAGAAGACCGTCCTGCATCCATTCGATCTAATTTAAAGAAGGGGATCAATATATATGAATGAAACTAAACACAGTTGATGGTAATAAAATAAAGTTATGATTATTGCTTATCGTACTTCAAGTTTTTTGAAGTTTCGGTCTGTGCCCTTCTCTTTGGTCGTCTGGCGAATGAACTCGCAGACATAGTATCCACATAAGTTATTCCCAGCTTCTTGCCTCAAGCACTTTACGAGAACGGAGTTCAATCAAAATAAGAATCAAGCATGATAATTGTATTGAAACTAGAATCAAAGAGATGCGCGAATCTAGCAAGTAGTACTTACATTCAATGGTTGAAATGTAAGCTCTGGCTTCCAAACACCCCTAGTGTTGGCGGTGAACCGTTTTCAAGCCTTCTGGAGGCATTCCTGCATGTTCGCCCAGTTTCCTAAAGGTGTGCGTTTTGAGTCCATGACTTTGACTACTCCTTCGTCAACACTAATGATTAACAGAATAAAGTGGAAGCTGCACAGACATAACGAGTCAAATATACGCTTAACATCGAGTAAAGCGAAAACAGAATGTGTACAAGACAGTAACACTCACTCGAAGTTGTAAGGAAATAGTATTTCCCTTCTGTTGCTGAAATACTTCAACGATTGTACCAAGTTATCCTCAGTCTCTTTGGGTTTTTTTTTAGAGTATCTTCATGAACGAAATTGCAGTCAACGAACCCAAGGTCAAAGATTCCTCCTCGGTCGCATTCGAGAATCTTCATTCTGCATATATAATTAGTATAATGATGAGTAAGATTATACAAGCAACGAATGAGCTGGGCTAGAAAGACTTAATAATACTTAGAGACAATAGGCACTGCCGATAGTTTTGTCGAGGGCGTCTTGCTGGTAAAACTGAAATAATTCTAGAAATTCAATCAGTAAGAAGCCATCTCCATGACCGTAATGGTGGTGTTTATATCCAGCATAGATCCAGTTTGTGGATTCAGCACAGGCTTGCATGTACCAGTTATGCAATCTCCGCATTTTTGTTGGTAGATCTTTGACTAACTCGGGTTTGACGAGAGGATCCCCGTACCGGTATTTGTACGCTATTTGCTGGTACCCCTCGAACTCATCCAGATGGCTCATGTACTTAGCAATAGACAGTCCATATAACTTGGCCTTTTCTCCGTAGAGTTGAATAAACTCCGGATCAATGTTCGGATCATGCCGCTCCTGGGCTCTCCACTCATTGGTATCGTACACTTTGAGCGGTTCGATCGATTGATTTTTCTGTTGTCCGAGCTGGGCAACTTCTTTCCCGACTCTCCGCTCTTTTGCCTCAGTCGACTTGGTAATAGAGCGATTATAGTCAGGTGTGAGCGCTATGGGTTGGTGAAGCTGAATCTTAAGCGCGGCTGCTTTGGCTTTATCTTCTGCGGTGACCGGGAAGATCAATAGCTCCGTCGGCTTTGGCTTTTTCTTGTTAGCCATGTCAGTCTTCCACTGTTGATAATGGGCATCTGCGGCCGCAGCAATTTCCTCATCTGTCTTCTCGTAAGGAAGCTTCTTCATATTCTGATGAGGTACTCTTGGGAGGGGCGATAACTTACGTTTCGGTGATCGGAACGTGCTCTTGCTGCTGGTGGTGGTGCTGCCCCTCTTAGTATACTTCCGCTTTAGTCTCTGAGGCTCAGGGGACGGAGACGGCTGACGCGGCGGCGGAGACGGCTGAGGCGGCGGTGGAGACGGCTGCGCTGAGTGGTGAGGCGGTGAAGGCGACGGTTGCGCTAGAGAATGGTGAGGTGGCGGCGAAGGTGGACTGCTGCTCTGGGGAGTGGGTGGCCTTGGCGGGACATAATTTGGAAGCACGATGAGCTCCTTTGGCCATACAATAGTCCCCCCTTTGGCTTCTCCTAGTTCAGTCAGGTCCCTATCTTCCCCTGCAGGGTGGTCCAGCTTCAGCTCCTCAAAATCTTGCTTGACATCATCCACCATGACGACAGCGTACCCTTTTGGAACCGGTCTGCAATGCCAAGTTCCGTTAGGCGCAGTTGGTACAGCCATGCCGACCGCCGCCGTCACCCTTAAGTTCATAACTTGCACCTTTAGCTCACAAGTTGTGCTCTCCGTGATATCATCCACTGGGTAGCGTTTAGGAGGAGCCGTCGTCAGTTCATCATCATCACCATCCTGGAGCTGGGTGGAAGCGATGCTGCTTTTCTTATTCGATAGGGCGCCGGTACCATCGAATGCAGCTTCCACCATATGACGCTGAGATTGGCCGCTGTTACCTTGCTGGCTAAGTCTGTTGAGTTGATCCTGCTGCCGCTTTAATGCTTCTTCTACATTATGCAGCCGGTCTGCAGCTGCCGCTTTCCCAGCTGCCTCCCTTTCCTTTCTCCTCTGATGACTTTTATCGGGATATCTCTTCATTTCCGTGGGGAAGGCAACATTCCACGGCTTAGAGCCTGGTGTGCCTCGTGCTCGTCCGGTGTGTTCATCATTTTTAAGGGCGCGTGTGAGCTCGTCGTTCTCTCTATCGGGAACAAACCGTCCTGCAGCAACATCTTGTACGGCACTTCTAATATCTTCGATGGGCAGTAGGGGATGATCTTTGTGTTTCTGGGTATATATTGCCCTCCCTTCTTCGTCCAACGTGCCCCCATGGCCGTAAAACCAGTTTCTCACCCGTGGTGTCCATGTTGTGGGCTCTGGTCTGATCCCGGCAGCAATATACTTGACCTCAAGTGCATCCCACTTAGGCATGCAACCGGCGTAGCCAGCAGACCCCATATTATGGTGGTACACTTTCTTAGCATCGTTCTCCTTATTTATTCTCGACCTTTCCAAAGCTTTCTCCGATGTCTTGTACTTCACAAAATCAGCCCACTGGTGTCTTAACTTAGCATAGCCGGCTTGATTGAAATCCGGAGTCTTGTCTAACTTGACAAACTTAAGGTACAATTTCTTCTTCCAGTTCTTGAATGCCTCGGCCATCTTGATCAGAGCAAACTTCTTGACTCTTTTAAGTAGCTCCTCATTTGCTTTCACCTCCTCATCTGGATTCATATCTAGCCTCGGCAAGAGGAAATTAAGCATGAGCCTGTCAAAAAGCTTATCTTTGGCGACGTCGCCGACATACGGGACTCCACCGCTGCTTGGCCGATTCCATTCTTGAACGATGATCAGGATGTGGTCCTTCGCAAGAACTCCGCATTGCTTGACAAATTTTTTTGCGACATCTTCAGGAGCTTGCGGTTCGCCGTCTACACCGACCACTTCGATCCTATATCTCACAGTGTTATCCAACTTTTTTGTTGGGCCTTGTTTTGTTCTGACGGAAGAAGTGTTCGATCCGGAGGGCTAAAAGAAGAAAGAGTGTTAATATATGCATGTATATATATATAGACAGTCGGGCATTATAAAAAAACATATATACACCTCGCCGGAGTTTCCGAGATTTAAGGTTCGGCCGGAGCCGTCGCCTTCTCCCTCGTCGGCTTCTCCCTCACCAGCTTATCCCCCGTCCCAGGCTTCTACCTCACCGGAGCCGTCTCCTCGGTTGAGAGATTCATCTCCCTCACCGGAATCATTCAGAAACGACCTGGTGACATCGATATCTTCATTTTCGCAGATCATTCCTTGGAGGAAGTATTCATCATCTTGAGTTTTGCCATGTGCTGGATCCATAGTATCTGCAAATGAAGAATTGCAAGTTATTATAATGCAAATAATCAAATGCAAATAAGCATATGCAAATAATCCATAATTATTGCGGGATATGTGTCAAAATGGGGTGGAGAAAGAAGGGGGATACGTGTCGATATGTGTCAATATGTGTCCATATGTGTCGATATGTGTCGATACGTGTCGATATGTGTCGATATGTGTCGATACGCGCCGGTGTTCACAATGCATGAAATCGGCTATCGGAACTGTAAAATTAAGTGTCGATACGCGCCGGTGTTCACAATGCGCCGGTGTTCACATCTAAAGCAATATATTACACATTATAAAATTATTTGTTTGAATTACACAATGCGCCGGTGTTCACAATGCGCCGATGTTCACTATAAAATTAACTATAAAATTATTTGTTTGAATTACACATTATAAAAATAATGCATATTACACATACAAAATGCAATATTATATAATGCATTAATTAATATCTAAAGCAATGTAACAAATAAAATTTACTACAAATAACAAATAAAATTTACTGCAAATAACAAATAACATTTACTGTCAATAACAAATAAGAAAATACATATATACAAATAACAATAACAATAAATAAATAAAGGCCAAAGGCCCGGCGGCCGGGATCCCTCTCCCGAGGAGCTCACCGTCGGGCGGGGCAGCGTTGGGCACGGGGGCGGCGGCGCTGGGCACGGGGGTGGCGGCGCTGGGCACGGGGGCGGCGGCGCTGAGGTCTCCGGCCGGGGCGACGGCGGACCGAGGCGGCGCTGGGGGCACGTGCGGCGCACGGGGGCGGGCGCACGGCGGCGCGGGCTTCTCCGGGCGGCGGCGGGCGTCGACGGCGCGGCTCGAAACTCGGGCAGCCTGCCGGCGTCGAATCGGCGCTCCGCGAATTGTCCTTAGAAAAAATTTCGGTTTGGGGGAAGTGCGGGAGGAAGAAGACGCGCGCGGTTATAGTTTCGGACCATTGGTCCCGGTTCGTGGCATCAACTGGGACCAATGGATCAAAGGTCCCGGTTGATGCCACGAACCGGGACCAATGACCTGGGCGGGGGGGCTGCTGAGCCGCCACGTGCCCAGGACCATTGGTCCCGGTTCGTGGCATCAACCGGGACCGTTGATCCATTGGTCCCGGTTGATGCCACGAACCGGGACCAATGGTCCTGGGCACGTGGCGGCTTGATGCTCCTAGTTTATGTGGAGCTTGGCAGTCCTTGTGCGTAGTGAATAACCAGCCCGTTGGGAACCCCAAGAGGAAGGTGTGATGAGTATAGCAGCTGGTTTTCCCTCAGTTAAGAAACCAAGGTTTAATCGTTCTTGGAGAGGAGAGACAAACGACTGAAGGTGATGCTTGTTAACTTGCGATAGCTTCGGACAATTTATATATGGCGCCTCGTCCAAGCTTTGCTTGCTAGCTGCAACGCGGAACCTGTACACAACACAACCAAGTACTTCGTTCCCAACTTGCGATGAGGTTTTCAATCTCACCGGTTTGCTTGAAACAAAGGTGATGAGCGTATCGAGTGGAAAACAATAGAGTATGCGAGTAAAGTAAGCAGGTGATAGCAATATGATGGAAATAGGACCGGGATCCACAGTTCACTAGTGGTGTCTCTCCATAAGATAAATAACACATGCTGGGTAAACAAATTACAGTTGGGCAATTGATAGAATAAAGATAAACGTGATATGTCAAGAAGATCACTATGAGATTTACTCTGGGCATTACAACAAAATACATAGACCGCCATCCAACTGCATCTATGACTAATAATCCACTTGCGGTGAATCAATCCGAGAACTCCACAAGTATTAAGTTGCGAACAACAGATAATTGCATTAAGCAAAGTGTGTAATGTAAACAAAGCATATGCCCTTGAGCATATGAATGTTGTTTTCTCCCTAGTAGCAACAGCACATCTACAACCTCAGAGGTTTCTGTCACTCCCCCAGGTTAAATAGAGGCATGAACCCACTATCGAGCATAAATACCCCCTCTTGGAGTCACTAGCAACTACTCGGCCAAGATAGCTACTAACAACGGAGAGCATGCAAGATCATAAACACCATAGAGATAACAAAAGATAATATTCAGTACAGCAACTCAATCATAAACACCAATATTCATCGGATCCCAACAAACCAAACATGTAGAATTACATAACGGTGATCTCAATCATGTAGGGCAGCTCATGAGATCTAAACATGAAGCACATGGTGGAGAAGACAACCATCTAGCTACTGCTATAGACCCATAGTCTAAGGTAGACTACTCACTCATCGCTCCGGAGGCAAGCATGGCGATGAAGAAGACCTCCGGTGGCGATTCCCCTCTCCGGCAGGGTGCCGGGAAGAGCTTTTGGACCCTCCCGATCTTCGGGTCGACAGCGGCGGCGGATCGCGATGTGTTCTGGAAAAGTGATCGGGTACTTAGGTTTTTTCCATCGGGGGGTCTTTATAGGCGAAGGGGCGATGTCAGAGGAGGGGCCAGGTGCCCTCACGCCAGGGTGGCGCGGCCTAGGCCCTGGCCGCGCCAGCCCTATGTGTGGGGCCCTGGTGGCCCCCCCTTCTACTCTCCTTCGGATCTCTGGAAGCTTCCGGGTAAAATAAGACTTCAGGAACTTGTTTCGTCCAATTCCGAGAATATTTCCTGTGTATCACTTCTGAAACACAAAAACAGCAGAAAACATGGAACTGGCACTGTGGCAACTTGTTAATAGGTTAGTTCCAGAAAATACATAAAAGTGCCACTAAGTGTAACGAAACATTAGGCAAATGGTGTAAAAACAAGTATGGAGCATAAAAAATTATAGATACGTTGGAGACGTATCAAGCATCCCCAAGCTTAACTCCTGCTCGTCCTCGATTAGGTAAGTGATAACAAAAGAATAATTTTTGAGGTGACATGCACCTACACAATCTTGATCATATATGTAAGCATTTGTGAGCTGGGATCATTGATACGTCTCCAACGTATCTATAATTTTTGATGCTCCATGCTTGTTTTTACACCATTTGCCTATTGTTTCGTTACACTTAGTGGCACTTTTATGCATTTTCCGGAACTAACCTATTAACGAGTTGCCACAGTGCCAGTTTCCTGTTTTCTGCTGTTTTTGTGTTTCAGAAGTGATACACAGGAAATATTCTCAGAATTGGACGAAACAAGTTCCTGAAGTCTTATTTTTTCCGGAAGCTTCCAGACATCCGAAGGAGAGCCAGAGGGGGGCCACCAGGGCCCCACACGCAGGGGCGGCGCGGCCAGCCCCCTGGCCGCGTGGGCCCCGCGTGAGGGCGCCTGGCTCCCCCTCTGACGACGCCCCTTTGCCTATAAAGACCCCCCGACGGAAAAAACCTAAGTACCTGATCACATTTCCAGAACACATCGCGATCCGCCGCCACCATCGACCCGAAGATCGGGAGGGTCCAGAGGCTCTTCCCGGCACCCTGCCGGAGAGGGGAATCGCCACCGGAGGTCTTCTTCATCGCCATGCTTGCCTCCGGAGCGATGAGTGAGTAGTCTACCTTGGACTATGGGTCCATAGCAGTAGCTAGATGGTTGTCTTCTCCACCATGTGCTTCATGTTTAGATCTCATGAGCTGCCCTACATGATTGAGATCACCGTTATGTAATTCTACATGTTTGGTTTGTTGGGATCCGATGAATATTGGTGTTTATGATTAAGTTGCTGTACTGAATTATATCTTTTGTTATCTCTATGTTGTTTATGATCTTGCATGCTCTCCGTTGTTAGTAGCTATCTTGGCCGAGTAGTTGCTAGTGACTCCAAGAGGGGGTATTTATGCTCGATAGTGGGTTCATGCCTCTATTTCACCTGGGGGAGTGACAGAAACCTCTAAGGTGGTAGATGTGCTGTTGCTACTAGGGAGAAAACAACATTCATATGCTCAAGGGCATATGCTTTGTTTACATTACACACTTTGCTTAATGCAATTATCCGTTGTTCGCAACTTAATACTTCTAGGGTGTTCGGATTGATATCCCCAGGAGTGGATTATTAGTCATAGATGCAGTTGGATGGCGGTCTATGTATTTTGTTGTAATGCCCAGAGTAAATCTCATAGTGATCTTATTGACATATCACGTTTATCTTTATTCTATCAATTGCCCAACTATAATTTGTTTACCCAGCATGTGTTATTTTATCTTATGGAGAGACACCACTAGTGAACTGTGGACCCCGGTCCTATTTCCATCATATTGCTATCACCTATTTACTTTACTCGCACTGTTTACTTTACTCGCACTGTTTACTTTACTCGCATACTATATTGTTTTCCACTCGATACACTCATAACCTTTGTTTCAAGCAAACCGGTGAGATTGACAACCTCATCGCAAGTTGGGGACAAAGTATTTGTTTGTGTTGTGTGCAGGTTCCCGTTGCTACTGGCCGAAGATGAGTCAACAAGTATCGTTAACGGCGCCCTTGTTGGAGTGTTACTAAGCCAGTCTGCATCACATTCAGTCGTCATTTTCTCTCCTCTCCTGATCGACATACCTTGGTTTCTTAACTGAGGGAAAACTAGGTGCTATACTCATCATACCTTCCTTTTGGGGTTCCCAACGGGCTGGTTATTCACCACGCACAAGGACCGTCTGCTCCCACATCAACCACATGCCAGCAGCCTCTTTTCTGGCGCCATCAACCGGTAGCAGCTTCTTTTCTGGCGCCGTTGCCGGGGAGGAAGAGAAGACTTCTGCGAGGGGAGTTTTATTGTTTTGCTTTACTTTATTTATTTTACCTGCATTGCTTTTTATCAAAAACCCAAAAAATTTAGAATCCTTGCTAGTTGTTTTTACTTGTTTACTTTCGTTTTGCTGAAATGGCCAATCCTGAAAACACCAAGTTGTGTGACTTTACTAGCACAAACAATAGTGATTTTATCTGCACTCCTATTGCACCACCAATTCCTGCTGCAAACTTTTATGAGATTAAGCCTGCTTTATTAAACCTTGTTATGAAAGAGCAATTTTCTGGTGCTAGTACTGAAGATGCTACAGCTCATCTCAACGGTTTTGTTGAGCTATGTGAGATGCAGAAATATAAGGATGTTGATAGTGATATTATTAAGCTCAAGTTGTTTCCTTTTTCTTTGAGAGGAAAAGCTAAAGATTGGTTGCTGTCTTTGACTAAAAATAGTATTGATTCATGGGCTAAGTGTAAGGATGCTTTTATTGGTAGATACAATCCTCCTTCTAAGATTATATCTCTGCGTAGCAATATTATGAAGTTTACTCAGTTTGATAATGAACATGTTGCTCAAGCTTGGGAAAGAATGAAATCTATGATAAAGAATTGCCCCACTCATGGACTGACTATTAGATGATTATCCAAACTTTTTATGCAGGACTAAATTTTTCTTCAAGGAACCTACTTGATTCAGCTGCTGGAGGCACTTTTATGTCCCTTACCTTGGGCGCCGCATCAAAGCTACTGGACAACATGATGGTAAATTATTCCGAATGGCACACCGAGAGAGCTCCACAAGGTAAGAAGGTAAATTCTGTTGAGGAAACCTCTTCCTTGAATGATAAGATTGATACCATTATGGCTATGCTTGCTAATGATAGGACTCATGTTGATCCTAATAATATTCCTTTGGCCTCTCTGGTTGCCCAAGAAGAGCATGTTGATGTGAATTTCATTAGAAACAATAATTTTAACAACAATGCTTATAGGAACAATTTTGCTAGTAACAATTATAGGCCGTATCCTTCTACCAATGGTAATGGTTATGGTAACTCTTATGGTAATTCCTACAACAACACTAGGACCACGCCCTCCGAGCTTGAGGTAATGCTCAAGGACTTCATCGGTAAGCAAACTGCTTTAAAAAAGTCTGTTGAGGAAAAGTTAGGCAAAATTGATATTCTTGCTTCTAAAGTTGATAGCCTTGCTCATGTTGTTGAACTTCTGAAATTAAAAGTGTTTCCTAATGATGTGAAAGAGAACAATGTTTTTGCTACCGCTAATGCTATTCAAGTTGGAATTGATGAAAATATTAGATTGTTAGCGGAATTGCATGCCGGGTGGGAAAGAGAAGATGAGATGGCTAGAGAGATGAAGGTATGGACTATTACTACCTCTAATGATGTTGCTCCTACTGGTAGCAATCCTCTTACTTTGATTGGTGTAGAGAAAACTCCCACTCCTTGTGTTAAAAAGCCTAAAACTGCCAAAACTTTTTCTCAAAAGAGTGCAGAAATTTTTTGGAGTGTGGGAGATGATAGCTCTACTTCTTTTAATGATTTTGATGTTGATGGCTGCAATATATCTGAAGTAATTTTGTTCTTGCAAAAGCTTGCTTTGACTCCCAATGCTAGTTCTTTAAATATTGCTTTTACTAAGCATATTACCAATGCTCTCATAAAGATCAGGGATGAAAAGTTGAAGCAAAAAGCCTCTATTCCCAAGAAGTTAGAAGATGGTTGGGAACCTATCATTGATATGCATGTTAATGGTTATGATTGCCATGCTTTATGTGATCTAGGTGCTAGTATTTCTATCATGCCTAGAAAGATTTATGACATGCTTGATTTACCACCGCTTGAAAAGTGTCATTTTGATGTTCCTATTGCTGATGTTGCTAAGAAGAAACCTTTGGGAAGAATTAATGATGTTCTTATTGTGGTCAACAATAACTTTGTTCCCGTTGATTTTCTTGTTATGGACGTTGAATGCCATGCTTCATGTCCTATTATTTTGGGAAGACCTTTTCTTCGAACTGTAGGTGCTATCATTGATATGAGGGAAGGCACTATCAAATATCAATTCCCGCTAAAGAAAGGTATGGAACACTTCCCTAGGAAAAGAAATAAATTACTTTTTGACTCTATTCTTAGAGCAAATTATGAGCTTGATGCTTCATCACTTGATATTACTTGATTCGCAATTTTCTGCGCCTAGCTCAAAGGCGTTAAAGAAAAGCACTCTTGGGAGATAACCCAATGTTTTCTTTTCAGTACGTTTTCTTTTATTTGAGTCTTGGAAGTCATTACTACTGTAATGACCGCTCCTTATCTTGTTTATTTCATTTTTGTGCCAAGAGAAGCCTCTAATTTGAGTGAGGTAAAGATTTGGGGATGTTGCTGCCCTGACACTGTTATCGGTGCTGCACCGTAAAAAATCGTGAAAATTCTCTGTTTATCTTTTGGACCTACGATTTCTTGTGCATATGCCCCAGGTTATATCCAAACTTTTGTTAGTTGAACACTTTTTGATTTGAGCAACAGAAAATCCCTCAAAAATTCGACCTTTGTCAGCTGTTCAGTTTTGACAGATTTCTGCCAATATTTGTGTTTGCCACTTTATCGCTTTCTTTTGAGTTCTTTTGATCACGGAACTTTTGGGGAGGTTGCTACAGTAGTATATACTATAGATGTGGTGGTTTTGAGTTGAAACCTGAAACAAATAGAGGATTGATTATATGTTATGCTTGGACTAATGTTGCTAATAGAATTGTGTTTAGTTTTGTATGAAGGAAGTTTTCAAGTGTAGGGATTGGAGAATGATGAGATGAGTTGAAGAATGGACAAAAGCTCAAGCTTGGGGATGCCCATGCATCACCCCAAGAAATATCCAAGAAGTACAAGCGTCATAGCTTGGGGATGCCCCCGAGGCACCCCTTCTTCATCGGCAAAAATCAGGTCACCTTTCAAAACACTATATTTTTATTGCTTCATGCACTATGTGTTTTTCTTGGAGAGTCAGTTGTTTTAGTTTTCTTAGTTTGTTTAGTTTGTTTGTTTGCTTCAATAAATGGTTGGACCCCAACAAATTTCTTTTGGAGAAGTTGCCTTGCTTTTCATTTGCCAAGAACGCTCTAGTTTTCACTCTTATTAAAAATCGAGTGTTCTTCTTTTTCTGCTACTGCTTTTGGTTTTCGTTTTCGCCTTGATTTGCGTTCAGACCTTGCCATATCTTTTCATCAAGGTGTATTTTTGCCTCTAATCTTTATTGGTTTTCATCAAAAGAGGTGTTTATAAAAATTTCAAATGGTGTTGGAAAAGAGAAAAAGCTTTGTGCAAAATAGTGGTACAAGAAGGAGCTTGTGTAGACTGCGGCTTAGGCTTTTTCATGTCATGCTTGATGTCTTTTTGATAGTATGCTTAGTGGTTTTGCTATAGCATGACTTGTCTCAAATAACTGAGATTGCTTAATGAGCCTTTGAAAAAAATCATGCGTTGTTTTTATTGTATGGAAGCATTATTTTGGTTTTCTCCTTGATGCTTTATTTGGGTTGACTTGGCGCATGCTCACACATGTTAGACTCTTACAAAGTCGCCAATAGCCTTCATGATCATTTAGTTTTTGACTTTTGATGCCATCTTATGCTTCTTTTAATGTCGCTTTGTCGCTTTGCATGATTATGGCCATTATTGCTCTCTTAGTTGGTCGCTCCCAGTCTTTTGCTAGCCCTCGCCTTGTACTGAGTATGAGCTCTACTCGTGCATCCAACTCCTAAAAGCCAAGTTTTCCAAAGTGTCCACCATACATACCTACTATCAATTTGCTATTCCAAGTAAATTTGACTTGCTTTTATTTTCTCTTCAAATTAAACTCTTACCAGTGTTATGCGAAATTTGGTTAGTAAAGCTCTCACGAACCGGAAGGCACACTTTACTTTTTCATGTTCTTAAAAATTTGACATTGTGGTCTCTTATGTTGAGTTGTTATGCTTGCAAGTTGTAAGTTGGATTCTAGCCCATCCATGCTGTCATGGGGCAAGCTTTCAACATTTCACTTCTTATTTGAGTTGATATCGTGATCTTTTGTCTATGGATGCCCGCGGTGTGAAATGAATTGGGAATCTTGTGGGGATCATGGAGTTTGTATATGTGTTAGGGAAATGCCGGGCCGCCAATCTAAGCCATGCATAATTCATGGTGGAAATTTGCAGCATACCCATGGTGAACATTCGACGACGCATCTCACAATAAAAAGCTAAACAAAAGGCAAATAAAAGAGATGTCGAGGTGTTCATTGTCTGCTTGTCCTGTCATTTTGGTGTGGGCTTGTTCCATGTCATCGGGCACGGAGGTACCCCATTGGCGGTTCTCAATGATATGCATATACTTACAATGACAAGAGCCTTGCTTGGGACTCTAAGTAAAGTAGCATGAGGTTTGGGTACTCGTATTCACGGGGCACGAGGTTTTCAACTTATGATTTGTCAAGCATATGCATCATAATTGTTCTCGCATTAACTTTAACCATTCAAGATGCTTATGATGGGGGCAATGAGAGCTCAAAGCCGGTAAGTACCATAATTTTTGAAGGTTATAAAACTTGCAATCACTGCTTCCCTCTGCGAAGGGCCTTTCTTTTACTTTTATGTTGAGTCACCACCTTCTTTCTTTATGCACCATTAAGAGAGCATAGTTGTCATTCTTAGTGTGATATGCATTGTCCCAAAGTTCATTGATTGATTCATATTGTTGGTTTCACTTGTTCTTAAATTATTTGTATCTAGTCGCCCTCTTAAACTTGAAGGTGTCCTATGCATTTATGTTTTGCTCTCTTTGAAGGACAAGCTGAAAACCATTTGTATGTTTTTCCTTATGATTTGAACACACGTTTGACTTTCATTGTTTCATTTTCATGATCTTTTGTTTGTGTTCATTTGCATGTTTACAACATGGTTGCTAAGTTCTTATTGTCATGATTATATCTTCATGCCCATGTTTAAGTTCTTATGATCCCAGCTCACCAATGCTTACATATGATCAAGATTGTGTAGGTGCATGTCACCTCAAAAATTATTCTTTTGTTATCACTTACCTACTCGAGGACGAGCAGGAGTTAAGCTTGGGGATGCTTGATACGTCTCCAACGTATCTATAATTTTTGATGCTCCATGCTTGTTTTTACACCATTTGCCTATTGTTTCGTTACACTTAGTGGCACTTTTATGCATTTTCCGGAACTAACCTATTAACGAGTTGCCACAGTGCCAGTTTCCTGTTTTCTGCTGTTTTTGTGTTTCAGAAGTGATTCACAGGAAATATTCTCGGAATTGGACGAAACAAGTTCCTGAAGTCTTATTTTTTCCGGAAGCTTCCAGAGATCCGAAGGAGAGCCGGAGGGGGGCCACCAGGGCCCCACACGCAGGGGCGGCGCGGCCAGCCCCCTGGCCGCGCGGGCCCCGCGTGAGGGCGCCTAGCTCCCCCTCTGACGACGCCCCTTCGCCTATAAAGACCCCCCGACGGAAAAAACCTAAGTACCCGATCAGATTTCCAGAACACATCGCGATCCGCCGCCACCGTCGACCCGAAGATCGGGAGGGTCCAGAAGCTCTTCCCGGCACCCTGCCGGAGAGGGGAATCGCCACCGGAGGTCTTCTTCATCGCCATGCTTGCCTCCGGAGCGATGAGTGAGTAGTCTACCTTGGACTATGGGTCCATAGCAGTAGCTAGATGGTTGTCTTCTCCACCATGTGCTTCATGTTTAGATCTCATGAGCTGCCCTACATGATTGAGATCACCGTTATGTAATTCTACATGTTTGGTTTGTTGGGATCCGATGAATATTGGTGTTTATGATT